>JASKGM010037407.1:0-23559 GCA_034509205.1 Ceratonia siliqua
GAAGAAGTTTACATGGATATCCCTCCAGGATATACTGCATTGCAGGATGCTAGAGTTGTCTGCAAACTCCAAAGAGCTTTATATGGGTTGAAGCAATCCCCCCGAATGTGGTTCGGCCGCTTTAGTATGGCTATGAAAAGATATGGTTTTAAACAGAGTAATTCAGATCATACCCTGTTCCTAAAGCACAGAGAAGGAAAAATAACAGCTCTCATAATTTATGTGGATGACATGGTGATTACAGGAGATGATGAAGAAGAAATTGCCAATCTCCAAACACATTTGTCTAAAGAATTTGAAATGAAAAACCTTGGTGGTCTTAGATACTTCTTAGGTATTGAGGTAGCAAGGTCATCTCAGGGAATCTTTCTCTCTCAAAGGAAATATGTATTAGACCTCATATCTGAAGTGGGGTTACTTGGTTGCAAACCTGCAGATACTCCAGTCATCCAGAACCATAAACTCAGACAACAAGCAGATCAAGTACCAACCAATAAAGACACTTACCAAAGATTAGTAGGCAAACTAATCTACCTGTCTCATACCCGTCCAGACATTGCCTATGCTGTCAGTGTTGTGAGTCAGTATATGCACAACCCGAGTGAGGAACACATGGATGCCGTTGTACGTATTCTTCGCTACCTTAAGTCTTCTCCTGGAAAAGGATTAATGTTCAAAAAAAATAATCATTGTTTAGTAGAGGGATATACAGATGCAGATTGGGCAGGGAGTGTGGATGACAGAAAATCTACATCCGGCTACTTTACCTTTGTGGGAGGTAACCTAGTAACATGGAGAAGCAAAAAACAGAAGGTGGTATCTTTGTCTAGTGCTGAAGCTGAGTTCAGAGGGATGGCGAAAGGATTGTGTGAACTTTTATGGCTAAGAAGGCTTCTGACTGAGATTGGCTTGGCTCCTACATCTGAGATGAGTCTGTTCTGTGATAACAAAGCAGCCATTGCTATCTCTCACAACCCGATACAACATGATCGCACAAAACACATTGAGGTGGATAGACATTTTATTAAGCAGAATCTGGATGACAAAATTATTCGATTTCCGTTTGTAAAGTCTGAAGACCAACTAGCTGATATTCTGACGAAGGCTGTTTCAAGTAAAATCTTTTATAACTCACTTGCCAAGATGGGCATTCGAGATATCTTTGCACCATCTTGAGGGGGAGTGTTAGTGGGTCTTACTTGGTCATGTGTCATGTTGACTCTTTGACCAAGGGTAGAGGTGTAAATAGGTTGTGTAGCCTTTCTTGTTTTTTCCCTCTGGTATATATATAGGAGCTTGTAACGTTAAAGAATAATATAGAAAAAACTGAATTCTTAAATACATCAAACTTTTGCCTGTCTCCCTTTCCAAATCGTCCAGAGACTGAAGGCTGCTAAGCTATTGTCAAAGCTAGGACAAGCCGATAGGGAGAAGATAGAAAGCAAAGCCTCAAACCAATGGGTAAAAGTATCATGAGAAAGGAGTGCAGTGTTCAGACCCAGAGGAGAAAGGCGTCACGTTGCTTCTGCTATGGGACACTTGACCAAACTCTCTAAGATTGGTTCTTCTAATGCCCCATAGGAAGGACAAGTAGTAATTTCCAAGGGGAACTTTTAAACTTCTCTTGATCAGAAAAGCTTGTTTTGCTCATTGATACAGTTTGAATATATATACAAGCGTGGTTAGCTGCTAATGCTCCTAAACATCTACTGTTACTCCTAAAAATCTTCTAACCATTATGCTAACAATATTCCTAATATAGTTGGTCAACTAAATCACAGACTTGCCTATAATGTCTACCCAAAACTATAGCAAACACTAATCACGTGCAGATTTACATATGTACACATAATGAGCATATCTGTCTCTTAATGGTCTAAGACCCCCCCCTCAAGTTGGTGCGTGAAGGTTTTGAATGCCCAACTTGCTTAGCAAGAAGTTGAACTGTGATGCCCCTAAAGCCTTTGTGAAAAGATCTGCGAGTTGAGCCTGAGTAGGAACATAGGAGGGCTGGATATTTCCTTGTAAGACTTCATTGCGCACAAAATGACAGTCCACTTTGATGTGCTTGGTGCGTTCATGAAAGACAGGGTTTTTGGCTATATGAAGTGCAGCTTGACTGATGTGCTTGGTGCGTTCATGAAAGACAGGGTTTTTGGCTATATGAAGTGCAGCTTGACTGTCACAGTAGAGGCGCATTGGTTTAGGATGCCTTATACCAAGACTAGTGCCCCGTTTGGATGGGCTTTTCTGAGAAAAAAGCTGCTTTTTTTATAAAAATAAGTGATTATTTTTAAAATAGGTGTTTGGATGCAAATTAAAAAAAAGTGCTTATTTTAAAAATAAGCAGAAAACCTGCTTTTCAGAGAAGCAGCAAATATGATGCTTAAAAAATAATCAGGTCCAATAGTAGAGAAAGAAAATTTTTTAAATACATATACCACTAAAAGATTCCATAAATTTTCTAAAAAGTACTTTATATGTCATTTTTAATAATTTTACATGCTCAAAAGCACTTATATTTTTGTATCCAAACACAAAATATCTACTTTTTTCAGTAAAATCACTTCTGCGTAATTACATCCAAACACTAAATACCTGCTTTTTTAAAAAAAATCACTTTTATTTAAAGCATCTGCTCAAAAGTACAAGCCCATTCAAACAGCCCATTAATGCATCTGATTAAAAGCACAAGTCCATTCAAACTGTCCCTTAAAACCCTAAACTTTGGTTTACCAACCTCGAATCCATTTTTAAACTCATTTAATCCAACCAGTTGAGCCAAACTTTCGTTTAAACTACTTCTCACATGTTCACAGCCTCAAGTTCGAAGTAGTTTGGATTCTTTGTGGACCCTTACGCAGCAATTGGGTTTCAGTTGGCCCACTTCACCAACAATAACTGTTTATTCGTTTTTTGCTTATATGGGCTATGAACAGCCCAGAAGATTAATGAAGTGAAGGCCTTCTTGAAGTGGGCTTTGTCAGCTGTTGACCTGGTTCATATTTTTTACCTTCTTGGGGTTAACGCCTGGATCGCTTTAGGTGTTGCCAAATAATTGAACCAGGAAATTTGTAACCAAGCACCCGACCTTGATAAAACGAAGTCGTAAAAGCCTGCGTCGCCGCGGACCCAGCGTTGGTGGATTCTGCTAGTGCCTACGCGAACATTTGATTTGATTCCATCGATCCTCCTCTCTGCAAATTTGGTTTCCCTGCAGAACCCCGCTTTCCTCTTGGAGCACGCTCAGCTCCACGTTTTCGTCGTCTTCTTCTTTGTTCGATCGGAGGCTCCCTTCTCAGAAAGCGAAATCAGAAGGTTCAGTATTTTCTTCAATTACTTTTTCCTTTCTATCGATGATAACTTGCCATTGAACTTCGCTTGTTTCTGTAATTTCTGAAGCTTCTATTTATGTCTCTTTGAGATGGGTTTTTACTTTAATTTCAATTTCGTCTTGGGTGTTTGTTTCGTTGTCTTGTCCTTAATGTTTCTTGTTCAAGGTTGCATTATTGTTTATCTTTCATAGCCCAGTAGTCATGCGCTGTTAAACATTTATGTCAAGTTTTGATCTTTTACAACTCTCAACGACGATTTCAGTGTTCAATTGTGAGAATTTCAATGTGGTTGTAATTATTTCTGTGTTCATCCTTTTAGGTAAACTTAAAATGGCAGGAAGAAAACGTGGTCACAGAGAAGCCTTCAATGACCGGCGGGGCTACCCACAGGAAGGGCCTTTCCTTCGTGGGCCTCCAATGCCACGCCCACGTATGCATCCTCATCCAGCTCTTTTGGAAGAAGAATTTGAAATGCAACATGCAGAAATGCAGAGGTTGATGGCAGATAACAGGAGGCTGCTTGAGGACCGAATGGCGTTGCAGCGAGACCATGCAGCTGCAAAGGAGGAGCTTCATCGGATGAATCTTGCCATTGCTGACATTCGTGCAGAACAAGAGCTGCATTCAAGGGAGCTTATTGAGAAACGACTGAAGCTGGAGTCTGAGCTTAGGGCAACTGAACCTTTGAAGAATGAAGCTATACAATTGCGAGCTGAAGCACAGAAACTTAATAATCTTAAACAAGATCTTGCAGGGAAAGTTCAGACACTTACCCAAGATCTTACAAGGTTACAAGCTGATAATCAACAAATTCCTTTGTTGAGGGCTGAGATTGAAGGCCTACACCAAGAGCTTATGCGTGCTAGGTGTGTGGCTTAATTGCTAATGGGATTTTCATTTTCATTTTTAAGCACCTTTGTGATGTACAATTTTTAGCGTCAAACTACTTTGAAGTAATCTTGATGAAATTTTTTTATTTTCTAGAAGCATGGCAGATTATGAAAAGAACGCAAACATAGAGTTGATGGAACAGAGACAGGGAATGGAGAAAAATATGGTTTCTATGTCCCGAGAAGTTGAGAAATTACGGGCTGAGCTTGCTGTTGCTGATGGCAGACGCTGGGACCTGGGTGCTGGTATGACTTATTTATTGTTCTGCCATTTGCAGAACTTTGATTATCCTTTGGTAGTTATCTCCGTGTTGTGAAGTAGTAGCTAGTTAACTTTTTGGCAATAGGGGTTGTCAGAAGAATCATGATTCGAAATCCTGATTGAACGAAATGCCCCAAATAATTGGATAGTGAACTCAATCAATTTGAAGACCTGAAAGTAGACATATCCCCAATTATATTGAAGCCCTAAATAACATACTACTGAACATCAAATAAGCATTATCAGATAAAATTCCTAATCCTTGCAAATATTTTATTCTTGTTCTATTATCCACCATGGGTTTTTTCATGTTTTGTTTCATCATTTATCAAGGTTATGGGACAAAATTTAGCAGCTCAGATAGCAGTTTTCCAGCTCCATATACTGATGGATATGGTGCTCATTTGGTATGTTACTTCTTTAAATTACAAATTAGATTTTCCCTTAATCTTTCTGGGTTTTATTTACATTTCATGTTCTGCTGTCTAGGGTGGTGACCGTGGTGCTGAGAAAGGTCCTCTGTATGGGCCAGCTGCTACGTCATGGGGAGGACATGAGAAGCCTCGCATGACTCGTCGTTGAGATCCAAGCGGTTGCTGTTAGAGATGAAGAAAGGCACATCCATCAGTCTTTTATGGGACTAGCTGATTCTGAGCTGGAATTCGAAGTCCCTCTTTGTCTGCATGCTGCATCAATGGTCATTTATGTGGATATATTGTTAGTCTTAAATTGACATATACAAGGTTTTAGTGTTGCTTTGCTTTTATCGTAGAGACAATCTTGTTGCAATATGTCTGAGTTTGTTACTTAGTATGATGGAATTCTCAATCTATTATCTTTCATGGATTCATCTTTTTATTGTTATGCTTTTTTTGGCTGATTATTGTTATAAGTCTTTCTTTTGGGTAAAGTCATATTTTCTATCAGTTATGATTTGGATCCTGGAATGCAATGTTGAGGTTTTGTATCTACCATGTACTGAATCATGTGGGCTGAAGTTCAATGTACAACAAGTTTGTCATGCTAGCAATATTAGAAGACCCTATATTTAGTTTGTATTGTTGCAGTCGAAGCTTCTGGTTGAAATCCTAGCAACACAGTTAAATGAGTGGTATATGTTATGGATTATGAAAGAGTGATTTTGGCATTAGTTCTGTCTAGTGGAGTATTTGGTATTTGGAAATCTGTTACGAATCACTATCCAGAGGACTTTAAATCATAAATCATTTTAGGTTATGCTTGCTGATTTACTAATGTGAACAGGACTAAAATTTGCATTTTGCCAAAAGTGAGTATGTTTTCCTTTAGGTTAGAATAATAGTTAAATGTCAGTATGTAACTATTTTAAGACCAGATTAACCAGATTAGCCAGTGTGGTCCTGCAACTGGGAAGGGAAGCATCCTACTTGTAAGTTATTGGGAATATAAATTTGTGAGTGACTATATGTTCCTAACAACTTCTTGGATGCACGTATAAGATGCCATTTCTTGGAGATTAAGTTGCAGGCTTCTCTATGAGGAGTTATGCTTTAGGGGACTTTGTTTGATTCTATTTGCTGGCACAGATGTACATATTTATGATGGTTCTAGTCACTTTGGGATCAATATACATATGTGCTCAATATATAGGTATGGATATGTATAAGGAATCTTTGTTCCATTATTTGCAAACTTGCCTGTGCTAATTAGTAACTACTGGCCTACTGCTTTTTGCTGACATGAAAGGAGGGTGGTTTAGGTATGTTGCCTTTGTCTTGAAGTGGCGCTATTAGTAGCGCATTGAAACAATGCACAGGTTCCCCGTGTTTCTTGTAATTTTCAAGAGATTGTGGCGATACTCTATTGTTTGAGGGTAACCAGAAGTATAAAGTATGCCAATAGTAAAATTGCAGATATAGAAGTATTCTGTGCCACTGTTTGGTTTGCTCTCAAAAATCTAATTGTTTAGTCGGATCTTGGGGGTTGCAAATTGGTAAACAGGATACTGAGATCAATATCAATTATGAAGTGTTATTTTTCTTGAGGAGCTGAGTTTATCGAAAGTGATATACTTTACCCACCAAGATAATAGTTTTATAGGTTTTTTAACTTGTACTACTTTGTGAACTATTTATTCAAAGTGGATTACAAATTGGTTGATCTGACAGTGAAGGTAAGATGGGATTTTGGAGGTAGTAGACAAATCTACCTGAAACTAAGAATTGAGGGGATGCCATCAATTTCATACTCATTTTAGTCTTGGGGAGAAACAACTGTTCGTAGTGTTGTATATCATACCATTATGAAGTTTCTATCATATTGGTTGAGGTGCTGGAATCTCATTGGTCAAGATTCTCTATCATACACAAGTTTCCTTACATTGCTGGTATCGTTGTGAAATATCAGAAGAAAGGATTGTGGGACTGCCATTTATCTGAAGGCCAGCTGCTAATCTGAATCTCATAGGCAAGTATTCTACTTCTCTTTATCGGTTTGAATGACGTAACAAATATGGAACTTTACTGTGTGTGACCCTGCTGATTACCATCATGTAAGGTTTAGTATGCTGCATTTAAAACTTAATTGTTGCTCATCCGAATTGCCTTATAGCATTAGATCATCTTGGCATTTGATTTTAGTATGTCATCTAACCAGAAAGTTTAGTGTGATAGAATAGTAAGGAATTTAAAATCTTAATTTCACTAGATCAGTAGTATAGTGTTACTTGAGTGATTAGTTTCATAATCAATAGCAGTAACTGCTTTTTTTCAGTGCTTCTATGAGATTGTCCGACTTTGTTGTTGTAATGGGTGGCAGATTGTGGGAATAGTAACCTATTCTTGTGAGGATAGCATGAGATCTTATTGGATTCTTGATAAATTTTATATTGGGTCTACGTCTACCTTTGGAGTTTTCTGGGATTTTTGGCCAGGCCACTCTCGGAAACAAGATATTCAAAGGGTTTGGGGTTCTAACTGATTTTCCCACCATAACCAGAGATGATTGTCCTTCCTCATGTAAATTAGGCACAAATTTTAATTTATATGGTGCTGATGGGAAACTCTGATAATCATCACAATGGTCCTCCTGTTTGCATTATCTGTTATCATTTCTTCTTTTGGTATAAAAAGCCAGAGAAGTATATTCAAAATAGTATCAGTAAATACAGAGATTATGTAAGAACTGCTATGGCATTGAATAGTTTTATTGCATACTTGGAGCTAGCTTGAAAGTTGTAAGAAGCCAAACCTTTCTCACAAGTTGTTCCTATATCTGTCTCTTCATTGGCCTTTTAATAGTTGCAAGAGAAGGGCAAGATCTTGATTTGCGTAGGTGAAATCCATGATGAACTATCAAATCATCTAATATGGTTAATTGCTTCTGGATTAGCTGTTCCTATATGTCTCTTCATTGGCCTTCTAATAGTTGCAAGAGAAGGGTAAGATCTCGATTTGTTTGGGTGACAATCCATGATGAACTATCAAATCATCTAATATGGTTAATTGCTTCTGGGTTTTGTGACCTCCTAGTTACCTTGGATGTATTGATGGCTGAAGCTAAGTGATTGCTTCTTCTAGAGTGAATTTGTTTCCAGGGATGGGTAAAGTCTACTGGTTGTTATTGCTATTTTTATCTGAGATTCATATTTAGCAGAATTTGGAGACTACTTTGATGAAGGGCATTAACCCAGGGTTACTTTTTTAGGTCGCAATGCAGTCTTTTTAGTAATTATTGTTGAATTGAACATGCAGTTGATTCCTCTGAATTAGCAGTCTCTCAGGAATAAGTTCTACTGTCAGACTCGAGTATTGAGTAAACAATGTGAACAGTCAGTTTCCCAGGTAAAGTAAAGGTTAATATCATTGGATATGATCTTAATCTGATTTCCACCAAGATCAGATATACCAACGTACATTTCTCTTTAGCAAGTAATTAGGCAATTGATTACATATGAATCTTTTGAAGAAGTAATTGGGATACTCAGTAATGTATGCGATGGATGCTAGAGGGTTGGAGAGAATAGGAGTCTTCTTGCAGTTCGCTTATTTACTCCTCACAAATATGCACAAGATTATTTCACATCACAGAAATGGCTGCTATATATTATTTTGTTTTGATACTGCTCTTAGTATTTGATATACGATCATAAATTATGTTTTTTCAAATGCCTTTTATTAAGTTACGGTATTTTTATGAATTTTTTCTTAGAATTTTGTCTATATATTCAAGTTACCTGTTATTTATTTTAACCTAATATTCGGCTCATTTTGGCTGCAGATGGGAGGCTGGAAATCTTGTCCAGGACTGGGAGGTAAGAAAAAAGACCTCTATACTTCTTTTGACAAAATGATGTGAGCTAAAACTCAAGGAAGGCCAATAGGCTTTTGATTATTTCAAGGAGCAAAATCCAATGAAGCTTATTCTGGGCTGAAGACTTTTCATTGATGGAAAGATATAATTTCCTAGCTGTGATGGATCAAAAATATCCACCACACGGCTGATATATTACAATTTCACGGGTTATTGAAATGAGACTATGGAGGATTTGCAGTATTCTGTTTTATTGTTGAATACAGTTAATCATCTGTAATCATACAAACCCGAACACAAAGGATAGAAGAAGCAAGGATGGACAAAGCTGCATCTTCTATTCTTATAAAAGTCTAAACGTATCAATACACTATTGTGTATTTATTTTTTATTTTTGCCACCTTTTCACAGTTGTGTTTGTGTTTTTTAGGTCGTGTTTATTTTGTATTCTAACACTCTTTCTTGCCCAAAACACAATTATCGACTTTCTTTTGTCTCTGACTTTTCAATTAGGATTTGCATCTTTGAGCAAGTTTCTTTCACTAAACTAATGTTCGGCAAAATCTAAGAGTGTATAGGTGATCCCTCACCTAGTTGTTGGGGGGCTCCATCAGTTGCATTGGAGGCTCTACCCGGCATCTGAGTAAAGAGGCACTCATGCACCCAATGTAAACGTAGCTTAGCTTCTGGCTTTGGTTTGGGTTTAGAATAGGTTTAGTGTGATATAGGGAATCGGCTCTTGTAGAATCAATACGTGAGCTGAATGGCTAGTAGTGGAGTGACTACTCTTGATTCAGTACTGTTTCCTCCAAAATGGATTTGCATTTTATTCTACTCAATACCATTTCATTTTTACATTCTGTACACAGAATTAATATATAATGAAATCATAACTAAACAGTGAAAACCTATAAGATATTACAAAATGAATGTGAACCCATTCTTGGTTGTTTGGAATTTCCACTCCCAATTATGTACTTCTCTGTGTGGAATCAAGACGCCATAAAATCACTTTGTACTCCCCCCTCCCCCCTCCCCCCTCCCCTTATAATACAAGGCCTTGTTTAGGACAAGTTTAGATAATATAATATAATATAAAGCTTTGTTTGGTTATTTATGTATTTGTTATAATAACGTATAATATGTAGGATTATAAAATAATATTATTTTAAATGATTGTTTATAGTAAAATAATAAATATATAAGAATAATACTAAATTTATGATATAGTATAGTATTAGTAGTGGTGGTGGTTGCATCGATAATAGTAGTAATAGTGGTGATAGTAATTATGTTAAAAGTAATAGTAATAATATAATAATATATTGATAAATAATGATAAAAAATTTAAAAAAAAATTTGAGAAAATTTTATATAAAATTATTTATCATGGCTTATCTAAATCTTTTAGGTGTATAGTGTTATATGATTATCATTACATAAAAAGTTTTAATTGTATGAGTTTATATAATTATTTGTGAGTGTTAAATATCGTATAAAGTTAAATTGTATTAGCTTATAGGTTTAATTGCAGTTTTAGTCCCTCTAATTTGTAGAAGTTACAATTTTAGTCTTTATAGTTTCAGCTGGAATAATTTGATCCCCATAATTTTATAAAGTTACATTTTTAGTCCCTCGTTAACTTCCATTTATTTTTTAATGGAAATACTGACGTAGACGTTTACAATGTTAACTGATCTCTAAAAGATGACACATTAAGTCTCCACATTATTCTATTGCCAGGTTAGCCTTAATCTCCAAATTTTCCTACCCCCAAAGTAGGTGACGTGACAATAGAGTGATGTAAAAGGCTGGTGTGATATTTTAATTAAGTGATATGTCATTTTTTTAAATTTATTTGATATTTTGAACGTCTACATTAATATTTTTATTAATTAATAAATAAAAAGTTAAAAAAGATTAAAAATATAATTTTTATGAAATTATAGATATTAAATTGTTGAAGTTAAACCTAAAAAAACTAATTATAACTTCTATAAATTAAGACAACTAAAACTTATATTATATTATCAAGGAAAAGTCTAGCAAGGTGTATATTGGGATCCAGTCAAGGTCTTTGGGCACTGGCAGAATTTCCCTTGTTTTGTTTTTACTTTGGCCAATTCTTCACACTGAACTTGTTTTTAATTTTTAAAATTTAAGATTTTTAATAATTCTTATTTTAAAAAATAAGTTAAAAGAATTTGAAAAAAATTTAAAAAATTTTCATAACACATTAATTAAAAAATAATTTAGAAAATAAAATAAGAAAACAAAAAAAAAAGTAAAAACAAAAATTTTTTGATGTTTGATTCTTGATTTTTGATTTTTTTTAACTTATTTCTTAAAATAAAAAAATTAAAAAATTAAAAAACTAAAATAAAAAACAAGCGATACTCAGGATCACTGGAGAAATCATCTTTTTACTTTTTATCTCTTCCGCTGCCATTATTCTGCCTTTTTGAGTATATCAGCTTAATTACTAGGCAATTCGCATGCCTTTGAAAGAGAGAACCATTCTACCTCATGGCTTCCCATTTCTAAATTCCACAGATATCAGAGGGAAAGGGGAAGATCATAGGCATATACTACTTCCAAATCTACCACACAGTGAAAAAAATGGTGGAAGAATTGGACTGTCAAAAGGATGAAGGGTTTTGCAGAATCAATGAGACTGAGGTAAAGTTCCCAAGGGACAACGCTCCTACTGATAGGATAACCCAGTTGCCGGACACGATTATGCTGCACATCCTACTCCTCTTACCAACAGCTGATGCAGCCCGTATGAGTATTCTTTCAAAGTCTTGGCTTCGCATTTGGAATTCACTCCCAGTCTTTCAGTTTTCCTTCCAGAAAGAAATTCCCAGAAGCTCATACATACAGAATATCGAAAAGTTCATGACATGGGTTGACGATTCATTGTCCAAACTACGATCACGAGAGGAAAAAGCAATAATTCAAAGCTTTGTATTGGACTTGAAGTTTACTGAAGAGAGATACCCCGCTGACAACATCCATGGTACGAATTACCTGACGCTTATGGCTCGCATCAATGATTGGACTCATTTAGTTTTGAATAATTGTATCAAAGACTTGAAAATCAGTATTCCAGTGAGAATCTACACTGTGCCTCACTCTATTTTTCTTACAAGATCCTTATTCACACTACATCTAGAGGGTTGCTCTATCCCGAGAGAATCATCATTTTCTGTTGATCATACTATCTTTAATTGCCTTAAAGAACTAACTTTGTCCAGGGTAGATGCGAGTAGGTCTAGTGTGGAGAAGATCCTGTCTTGTTCTCCGTTGCTTGAGAAGGTTACTCTCAAACAAATTGGCAATTTGGGGTCTCTTAAAATTCGTGACCTTCCAAGGCTCAATTATGTTAATGTTGAACAAACACTTGAGCACAGGCTTGAGATTGAAGCTCCAAATCTGACTACCCTCCTCATTCATGGACCTAGTCAAGTGTATGTTTCTGATTGTATTAAGGTAAAAGACTACATGTTTCGTTGTTATGAACAAAAATTTGTTTTTGAACATCCCAATTTGGAGACTCTTCACCACTACTTCCACTCATGCTTTAGGATCAAGGTCTTGTGTCCTCGTCTTAGAACTATATCCTTGTCAAACAAGGGTCATATGATTCCACTGGATGTTGAGGTTGATGCCCCAAAACTTGAACAGTTCAATTATGAAGGTTATGTTATTCCTTCTTTCTGTAGAATGGCATCTTCAATTAAGCTATCTGCTACACTCAATCTATATCTCGGTGGTCGCCCTGGTCTAGATGTTGCTGTGAGGAGTTGTATTGAGAAGTTCAACCAACCAATAGTACATTTAACTTATTTCTATGGACAGGTACATATATACAAACATAATATGTATTTCATAGTGATGTCTTGGACATTGCAATTTTCTTACTTTTTTGGAATTTCAACTAGTTTTTTAAAGCTCAGGAGATACTCTGGCCAGGACAAGTACAAGAAACAGAAGTGAATTCTCCACCTCCAAAAGTTAAATGCTTGATATGGTCTTTTGGCTGTTTGACACCCTCATTTGCTTACCCATATCTTTTAGATGGGTCACTTTGCAGTTGTCACCCAAGTATTCTACAAGTAGAAACACTCCCCACCCACAGGGATTTTATAAAGGTAATCATCAGATTCATCTCTGAAAATAAACACACAAGGTAAACATTGATTTTAATTTAGATGTTTCTTATGTAATTGATTGTTGGTTATTATGAATTTGCAGTTCCTCGGTCATGAATTGTTAAATAGAGAAGAAAATCCAAGTTGCTGCAAAGATGAACCTCAGTTCAGATGCTGGAGACATTACTTAGAGGAAGTTACTGTTGATATTCAAAAACAGTCCGAGACTGAGAAGCCAAAGCCCTTTCAATGTAATGATTTGGTGGATATACTGAAGTATATTGACACATCAAAGGAATATCAGTTTAGGTTGAAGTGGTCTGCAAATTGATTATGAGACCACTTCTTGCAAATAAATTTAGTTTATATACTTTGCACCAAATGTATGATATTTTAGTTAAATATCAATCCGAATTTTTATGCTATTATTATTATTTTTTATTGATTTAAAATTCTTGAAAGATGGGTGAGGCGGGTTGTCTAATTGATAAAATATAATTAAGAATCAAACAAAATATCTCAATTTTTATGAGAATACAGTTTCATATGATTGCTTTTGAAAGAACAGCGATGTTAGGGAGCAAAACATGATTAACAATTTGATGACGTATAAGGAGAGGAAAATCGGCCAAGAAAAGGTAAAATTATAAATAACTTCCTCTAATTTTAATCTTATGATAAATAATATTTGAGGATTTAATTTTAATGATTATTTCACTGAGAAAAATTTTAAACATTTGATTAGTAATCTTTTCTATTTACAATATCACCTCACTTGATAAGAATTGATAATATCTAGTTATTTACAATCTTTCTGAAAAATCTAATAGAATACTGTGTGTTTTGTATGGTGAAATGTTTATTAAAAATAATAATAATTTAATTTGTTTCATCATCCACGTGGTCAAATTTACATGTCCCCAAGCCTTGGATGGCTAAGTAGTGAAAATAGGGGGTAGCATCTTCGATCTCTTCCCCTTCACTGGACATTCTGTATCAGGAAAATGACCCCCACAATCAGCCAGGTCCTCCACAGCACCTTCTTCTGTCACCTTCACAGGGTAAGTCACTAGATGAACACCTTCCATGTCCACAATTTCTTCACTGCTATAGATCCCCCACGTTTGATCTCCTATTGAACACACCCTCTGCACACATTCCAAACTTTCTGGCTGCAAGAACAATTCCTCGGCGCAGCCACTGTGCTCATACCAGAGTGACATTCTGTAAGCATGAATGTCACCGCGATTCATTTGGTTATCAGCAGCACCATCTTGAAACTGATAGCATCCTATGGCAATCTCAGTGTCCCTTTGCCCGTCCATGGATCTTTGGTTCACATTAGCTGACCCTATTATTATGTATAGGTCGTCCACTGCAAACAAAGGGAAAGAAAGTAGTAAGATCCTGTTATAACATAGAATGCAGTTTCTGCAACTGTTGTACACTTTCTTTCCTTACATTTGATCACTCATTAGTAATTTCCTACCACTTGTATGACAGTATGAGATATTAAAATAAGTGCTTCTGATGTAAGTGAACTTAAAACTAGGATGTACACAAATTTGAGATAACCCCAACAACAACGAATCTTTAACAGCTTATTGCTTAAGTTGTTTTCACCTTATTTTTTCATCGATTTACAAATTTTGAGCTAAAAAGCAAGAAAAAGAATTTATTTGGTTCTGATGATGAATATTTCTGGTAAGCTCATTCTGTTCTTTTTAGCATGCCTTTAAATAGACCACTATTGATTAGGTCCTTACATCTTCATCTTGAAACCCACATTGCCTATATTTCAGTTGTAGCTAATGATCCTTTTCCTTTCTATAATAACTCCTTTAAAATCTTCATTGTTCCTCAACAAAAAAGGGTTTCAAAAAAGATCTAAGGCCTGTTCGGATAGTTTTTAAAAAATTACTTTTATAAAATAAAAAGATAGTTTTAAAAAAAGAATATATTTTAATAAAATGATAAGCTGTTTTGTGTTCGAATATACTAAATGAGAATGATTTTTAAATTAAAAAAAATATTCGGCTGCAAAACTGTAAAAAAACTTTTGGTTGATAAAATTATTGAAAATGACATGCACAAGAAATTTAAAATTAATAATTTTTAATAAGTTAAAATTATATATTTAATTTAAATATAATAAAATGAATATATACATGATTAAATATAACAATTTTTAAAATAAAATAACAATTATGTAAAAATAATCATAATAAAAACAACTTAATGAAAGAAAATAAATGTATTAAAAAAATTTAAATTTTATAATTATGATAAAATTTAACTATGATATTATAATAAAAAAAAATGTAACTATGATGAACAGAAGGACAAAATTATCGAGAAAAAATGAATCCCCTTCTCCTAATAGAAAAAGTTACAAAATCAACATTTTACTTTAATAACAATTTTTCATTCTTTTTCAAAAAGAAGAAAATTCGAACAGCTCAAAAAATTAATTCTTTTCAAAAAAGAATCCCTTTTCCTCTTACAAATCCAAACACACTCCTAGTATGTTGAACGTCAACCCAATAGTTTTTAAGTTCAATATCTAATGAAGAAACTATTCCAGTGAAAATGGTCCTTCTCTTTAGAGGTGAAATTCCTCTAGTCTATCTAAAAGAAAGAACTTAAAGAAGGAAAATTAGAAGTTAGTAGTTTGACAATAATGATAATCATACCTATGATGAGCTTGGAGTGGACATACACCATGAACCTCCTACTTTTTTGGGCATTCCAGTATTGTGTTTCAGGATGAGGAGAATGTGGTGAAAGATACTCCCCTTTTCCCTTCTGTTCCCTATTTGCAAGGCAAAAGAAATTCAAGTAGTCTCTTGGGTGCCCTGGTTCGCCACTTTCTTGTATTGCTTGTCCAATCAACCTATACATCATTGCCATTGTTTCTCTGGTCCAATGCAGAATATCTTGAACTGGTTCACTTTCAGGCACTCCTTCTGGCCACATTGGAATCACTATATACACTGCAAACCTCTCCTTTGCTTTAATCTTGCTGACCACCTTGAGTGCAATCTCAATGGGAATCAAATTTCTGCAGCCACAATGCCGGTCTTTGTCCCACAAATGGCATGCCCCAATGAAATACTGGTTTTCTATGTATATAAACCTATCAGCACGCCTAATTGCTTCAACATAAGCTTCATGGATGCTCCTCTCCACAGTTAGCTTTCTAAACAATTGGCTGGCAGAAACATGGTCAATAGACCTATATACTTGAACTTTCCAGTCCCTCTCTATGGGAGTGCTTGAGCAAGTCCGGGGAATGAGATTTGCTAAGGCACTAGCAGGGACTAAAAGGGAAGGATCACACTGCTTAGTCCATCTTTGTTCAAAATTGGATAATACATCCCAAGCAGCCTCACCAGTAACACAAGCATGAGCATCATGCCAAGGCTCTCTTGGCCCTCCTGTGTTAAGGCTAGCTCCTGCAATATTTGTCTGATAGAAATCATAGCAATGGGATTCGCTATTAAGTTTTTGAAACAATGAATGCTGCTCTGTATCATACCGGCCATCACACAAATCTACCCCACCAACGAAACTCATAATTTCTCTATCATTTACAGAGTTGGGTGCTCTAGTGTCAGCAGTTATAGTCTTCTGATGGTGAGCAAAGAGTGTGGGGAACTTATGATGTAATCTGGGACATTTTCTGCATATTACTTTTGTGTGCTTGAAGTAAGCAAAAGCATCCTCATCATGGGTGTTCATCACTCCCTTGTTCTTAATTAATGGCAAAGATGTTTCATCATCCCAAAGCATTACCCTCACTGCGACTCCTTCTTCTGCCTTCTTCTTTAATAGCTCACCCAGCTTTACTCCTCTTGCATGTGGAATTTCTGTTCGAGGATCTCTAACCTGCTCAAAAAGCATATTAACTTCACATAGAGAAGGAAAAAAAAGAAGAGAGAAAATTATGAAATGAGGTTATACTTACCAGAACCATCTTGGGATTGAAGGACCAGCCTGCAATATAAATTAAGTACTTTGCACCCTCAATGGCTTTATAGACATCCTCCCATAGCCTTCTTGGAGCTCCGCTTAGATCAAAAGGAGGTTGGAAAGTAGAAGAATGGTGAACATCATGATAAAGCTTGACCTGACAATTGGACCTCTGTGGAAATGTAGCATCCCTCAGCCCTTGAAATTCTCCATTGCTGAGTAGCTTTGCCCAGCTTGGTTCCAGTTGTGCTGGTTTGAACCATAATACAAACCTTAACTTGAGTTGCGGGTTTGGTTTTCCATTTTCCATGAGGAGAGGGAAGAATCCATTGATCAAACTTGCTTCCTTCAATAACTGCTGGGCCTGGATATGGAATTTCCCCAATATGGAGCATGATGATTTTAATGTAAGAGTGATAGTTGAATCAGCTGGATGAGCACATTGAATCTGAAAGGTTTGGTTCCAGACTCGGTCACGCTCTTGACTTGTCTTTGCTACCTTCTTGTTGTCTATCTTGATGGTCACATATGCAGGTTTCCCATTTGCACATAGACACTGAAAAAAGAAAAGAAATTGATGCAGGGTAAGAATTAGCAGAAAACACTGCAGAATTTTCACAGTATAAGACAATGACGAATTGTTTTCTGGAGCTCACATTGAAGGGAAATGAAGGTGCATAAGGAGTGGCATTGAAGATGGTAACTTCAATTGTTCCATGGAGGAGCTCAGGCTTTCCCTCCATTGCCTTAGCCTCAAATATTCACAAGGGAGAATGAAAAAGAGTTAGAGAGAGCTTTGACTGTGAGGGGATGAGTAAGTTACCATTACTAATGCAATGATGATATATAAAGCTATAGGTAAGCTTACTATTGCAGATGAAGAAGAAAGGGGAATCTTGGAATGCAATTGAACGTTTGGCAACTAGGAAAAACTTTGTAGAGTTTTGCACTTCTAGACAAACAGGCACAGCCAAGCTTCAAGTCTATCCCATCACAATTTTATGCTTCAAGCTCAAGTTTCTTAAACCCAAATCACAATTTTCCGTGCTCAATAAGATGATTAAACACTCGGTCGCATTTATTCTCCAGACTTTACATTTTTTCTTGGTCAAAGGGACTGAGTTAGTTATATAATTTTGTAACTAGACCAAGTTTATTGGAGAAACATTTAATGCATCCCCACTTGCTGTTTAGTCGGATTTTTGGATCATCATTTAACAGCCTTGGATTTTATCTTGGAGTCTCCTTTCCATATCAAGTTCTTGTTTGAAAAACAAAGAGATAGATCATAATCCAAAACGTTATCTACCTGATTTGAAACAAAGATCAGTTTGACTTGTTCTAATTAGGGGTTAAGGGCAGTAACCATTAGGACAAATGCCTTGGTATTGAAGTTTGTTATAATAAAATTGAAGTCAAAGTCAACTTGCAAAAACGGTAATATGAAACCCCCTAATATCTTTTCTCACGGGCTGCAATCCAATCTTAAAGGCTGGTTAACGTATGAAAAATCTTTGTAATGGTCAATGTTTTGTTTTTGAAAGTTTTCTCAAAGTTAGTTGAGTGCCTTCCGGGATTCACAACGTCTTGGCAAGGCAAACTGAATCCAGAATACAATGAAAAATCTCTTCTTCTTTTTTTATTTATAAAAGAAAAATCATGCTGCCTTCGTATACTTTCACTCGGACTATATACCAAATGGGCCTCTGGCTTATTGGTATTGGAGTTGTTTCAAACTCCATTGAAACCAAATAAACAAAAAAAGAGACTATTTTGAGGAGCAACAAGGGATGCCAAGAGAAAACATGGAATGGAAATAATTCTCCTTATTTAAGGATTTAGAAATATAAAGAGAATGGAAATGAGGGACCCCTCAAACCTTTTAATATTTACGTTTAAAAAATCAAACTTAAAAAAATTTGAGAATCAAATTTAAAATTTGGTTTTTTTAACAATCAAGATAATAATTCAGTCTAAAAATAATCGTTCTCCTTCTCTGCCCTCAAGCCCTTGTTCCTGTTCAAACTGAGGATAAAAGAGGGTAACAATTATTTTTATTTTAAAATTTTATGTACTTTATTATTTTATCATCTAAATTAAATTAACAAAAGTTATTATAACTTTTTTCCTTACATTTTTATTAACCATCTAAATAATGGGAATGAAATTGTTTTCATTCCATCTCCTTCTCACTAATAAAACTCCCAAATATAGTCTTCGAGAAGTGAGTATAAGAATTGCATAAACTATAATTTTGGTTTATGAAAGATATATATATGTATAGAATAATTTACTCTTCTTATAAACAATATGTATATTAAGTGATTGCATCAAATATAAAATATGACTTAATTAAAAAATTATTCTTTTAACATTTTGAATTTAAAACTCATAGAATATTTACACGACCAAGTCAAATTTTGAAAATTCAAAAGTGAGATTGTTGATAGATAAAAATATTTTTAAATGAACAAATTGATGTATCACACATATTTGAAAGACCGAAATGGTTTTAAAAAAAAGAAGACAAGGAATGATGCTCTTATAAATAAAATTTCTTACAAATATTTTTTATGGTAAGTTAAAAAAAAATGTTGAGAAAAGATGAATAAAAAAATTAAATAGAGTTTATAAAATATGTGTAAATTAGGTTAATTATAAATATATACATAAATATATTAAAGGTGAATTTCAATACTTCCTACTTCTAACATGTTTATGTATACATTTATGATTGACTTAGACCATTAATAATGTATAGAACAAGAATTTCACATAAAAAATTTATTAGGAAGTATGACCCTTATAAAATATTTATTTGGAGGAAGAAGAAGCGTTGCCTTATGTAGTTGCCACGGATGGTGCCGCTGCTGCTACTTCATGATTCTTTTTTGCTTTTTGTTATCTTGGATTGGATTTGGTTTCTCCTTCTAGTTTCAAACTACATTATACTACACTAGTAAATTGTCCATGGATTTAGATTCCTGCTTGTATTGTGATGCTATTAAAGAAAAAAAATATATATATATATATATATATATATGTATAAGATACCCATTATAGATAAGCCTAACTAAATTGACCTAATGTATAAGCTTATTAACCACACTGTCTAAAGATAAAAAGATAATCACTTGTCACCTATAAATATCCTCACCCAAGTATAATGTCACTTTTCACACTCTTATTATTTACTTTACTTTATTACTTGGAACAAATCTGATTCGAGCATCGGAGTTGAGTCCTTCACACTGGACTTATAGCTTACCTCATTTGTAATATTGACAAGATCTGACCAATCCGACATTCACATTTACTAAACTCAATATCTTACTGACATATCCTCAACACAGGTATCAACAAAATATATATATATATAAAATATTATTTGGGTCTATTTATTTTAACATAAAGTAAATTTTTGAAAAATAATTTCTTAACTTTGTGTTATTTGAGTTGGAAGATAAATTGGTGGAAGAATTTTTTTTTTAAAGTCAACAAAAATGAGCAATATTTAGAGTAAAAAAAAGACTTAATTTTTAAATTGAAAATCTCATTTTATCAGCTTTAAGCACTAATCCTTAACAGTCTCTATTTTTTTTTTTCACCTTTAACTTTCATTATCACTCAACCTTTAAACTGGGTCTCGGATAGATAACTGAATCTAACTTCCAATTTCGAGACAATCACAATTTTTAATTTAAATAATAAAAAGTATTTTCTTACATAATATATTAAATAAAAAATATTTTTATTATATTATCTAAATAACAAAAATATTTTTGTGAAAACAAATATCACATTTAGACAAATTTATGTGCGTAAAAGGAAAAGATATGCACAGCATTGGTTTATAAGGCATTGAGATGTGATAATAAACCAAGATAGTTATATAATGTAATGATTTTAAATAATAATTTCAAGTTTCAACATCATGACTTCTACATCGGCCTCCCCCATTTCTTTTCTCAAAGGAAAAAAATTTGGTAATGTCTTACAAAAAATCATAACCATCAAATATAAGTAATTATGATTATTCGTATAAAAATAAATGATTATAATTTTTTAAAAATATATATATTTTAAAAAAATAAAAATATGTATAAAATTATAGTCGTCTATATACATATAAATGGCCAAGATCTAACATCCCGAGATTCAAATCTCTTTTAGTAAATTATAGTTAAACTTATAAAATTAAATAATTAATAGTCATTTAGTCTATCTTGTGCTAGCTGTACAATGAACTAAAATCCAGATTTTTTGTTCCATCCTCTAATATAAAATTTAAACATAGGACTTTTAAATTGGACTATATAATATTTGTTAAAGTTTTCCCTATGTTCAAATTTTAATTTCTTTGACTATTTAAAATAAATCTTACACTTTAAAGAATCTAAGATTACAACCAAATGAAGAACACTACACTAACAACCTTCCAAATTTGAAAAAAACAAAAACAAAAATTATTTTGAATGTCTTCACTTGTTTGGAAACTTCATATCAATATCTCTTTCTTTTGTAAATAATCGAACAAATGCAATGACAAATATTGTAAATTTCCCAATTACATCCTCACAATCATGCACGCAATAATAAATATAATAAGCTATAACAAAACATACACTCGCAAACTTCTTATAAACAAGTACTATATTAGTTATATTATTATTTAAAAATTATAAAATTTTGAGTTTAGTGACATTTTATATATTATGATCTCTATAGAGTTTTTAATTAAAGACTATGAAACCTATCAAAAGTAAATATAATATGATTCTTCAAATTAGATATGCTATATGTCATTTGTTTAACTATTATTTGAGATGTTTTATATAAATACTTTTTAATGTTATTAAACTTTCAAGAATGAATTTAATAAGTATTTTATTACTTTTGAACAAGTAAGAGGATAAAGTAAGAGAAGACAATTACATTACTTTAACAAATATAATAAGGAGAATGCAAGAAAAAGAATAATAAGTCTTAAATAATTATAAATTATTAATCTAAAAATTAAATTAAATACAAAACACAAAATAAATAACATAAAATTTAATAATGAATTATTTTTTTATAATATTTAAAAAATTATATTATAAATTATTTTTAACCATAATTTAACCTTTTTAATGACATTTTAAATTTTTGTTAATTATTAAATTTAATAATATTTTATTTTTAAAGTTTAAAAGAGATTATATCACTTATTATATATTTTTAAAAGATATTTTTTTATTATTGTTATTAAATTTAATAATAATTTATTTTTAAAATATAAAAAAATTTATGTAAATTTTTAAAATAAGAAAGACGTGAAATGTAATATAAGATAAATAATAAATAATTTTCTCTTATTAATTTTTCCCATTCAATCTGCCATGTTTCTCTCTACCTCAACATCAACAGCTCCACCACCTTCTCAAAAGTCAAAATCCTCCATCCCTGTAACTACTTCCTTTCTCTTCTTCCCTCCAATCCACAACCATGACCACCTATGGCACTATCCCAACTTCCTCTTCGCCTCCACCCTCCTCAAACCTCGAGTTCATCTCACGCGCTAAAAACAGAATCAAAGCTGGTCTCGGAACTCGCCGCCAATGGAAGATCATGTTCAATTTCCGCTCCTTCGCCCTCCCCGCCGGTGTCCTCGACGCAATTTCTCGCATTCGAATCAACACCGCTTACTTCAGAATGAACAACGCCATCATCGTCCTCCTCATCCTCTTCTTGAGCCTGCTCTGGCACCCGATCTCGCTCCTCGTCTTCGTCGCCCTGATGGCCGCTTGGTTGTTCCTGTATTTCCTACGCGACGAGCCGCTGGTTATTTTCGGCCGTCTAATCGACGACCGCGTGGTGCTGGTGGTGATGTCGGTGCTGACGGTCGCGCTGCTGCTGTTGACCCAGGCGACGCTGAACATCCTGGTGGCGGTTTTGATCGGGGTGGTGGCGGTGGTGGTGCATGCGGCGTTGAGGAAGACGGAGGACTTGTTTTTGGAGGAAGAAGAAGCCTCTGGGTTGACGCCTGCTGCTGCTGCTGCTGCTACTTGACTCTTGTCCTGCTTTTCTTTTGTGCCTTTTGCGATTATAGTGAAAATTTAGTTTAATTGTGTTAATGTTCAATAATTTTTGTTTTGCATTTTTCTCGAATCTTCTAAGGGGAAGCCAATTTTGGTTTGGTATTTTCATATTTATATTTTTACATTTCTCTTTAAACTTATTTTATTTATAATTAATTTAACATAAAATTATAAATAATTTTTATAAAAGAAGATATATATAAGAGGATTTATAAAAGTAATTACTGGTTTTGGAAATGGGAAATTGAGTGATGTCCAGTGGATTTTGGGGTGCAATGTCATTAATAAGTAATTGTAGGGTACATAGTAGTATTATATTGGGTAGGGGTGAACAGTGGTGCGGTTTTAACCGTGAAATCGCATTAATCGTACCGCACCGTACTGAAATCGCACCGCATCGAATGTGGTGCGGTGCGGTTTAAAAGATAAATTAACCACAATGTGCGGTGTGGTTAGCGGTTTGAAAGATTCAAACCGCGGTTTTACCTGCACCACACTGCACATTAATATAAATCTTACTTTACTTCTAATTGTTTATAACTTTACAGAGAACCCAAAAAGAATATTTTATGAAAA
>JASKGM010037418.1:0-23559 GCA_034509205.1 Ceratonia siliqua
TAATTTTTATTATAATTAAAACTATTTAATAACTTAATTATGTTATTATTTTAAACAATATAATTTAAACTGAATGAGTACCACTTTGACAGTGTCAGTTACGAACGGTTATGTGTACCTGTCTCGCACCATGTGCTTCTCTGTATACCAATATGACTCTCGGTTCAAACTCCCACAAACCCAAATCCACCATTCTTCTCTGGATTGACTCGTAGTTGAGGCCATGATACCGAACCTTTCTGATATAACCAGCTTCTGAACCCATAATGTAGATTCGCCATGGATGAACCCCTTCTCTCCAATAAGAAAGGAGTTCTAGAATCACCTAGCAGGCCATCACCCATTAGAGAATTCCCCTCATCTTACCTTGATCTTGGTCCTACACGGCGTCAATCCACTGCTCATCTCATCACCAATGAAGAAATCATTCAGATCATTACCACTCCCAAGGCTCCTTCTTACTTGAACCTTATAGCCAATTTGAACAGGAAGAGGAAGATCACCCGTCGCTCACATTCTGCTCCATCAGTTTTCACTGGTATCAGAGAAGATTGCCATGATTCCTTTGACCCCAGAATCGCCCAAAAGTCATCTCCTTTGATAGTGAGGCTCTCCTTCATTGGTGTCATCTTGTATGTAGCAATTGGGGTTGCAGTTTTCTTGATAAGTGGGAGTTTCAAGGGCACATCCACATACAAGCCTGTAGATGCAGTTTACTTCACAATGGTAACTCTCTGCACAATTGGGTATGGAGATATTGTTCCTGACTCTGCATTTACCAAAATCTTCACCTGTGGTTTCATCTTAGTGGGGTTTGGATTTGTGGGTATTCTGCTAAATGGGTTGGTGACATACATTTGTGATAGGCAAGAGGCACTGCTACTGAGCACCATGGATGAGAATGGATTCAACACAATGGTGAGAACTTATATGATTGACAAAGAGAAAAGAAGAATGAGGATAAGACCCAAAGTGTGCTTAGCTTTTGCAGTGGTTATTGGTTGCATTGCTATGGGAACAATTACAGCACACTTTCTTGAGCATTTGGATTGGGTGGACAGTTTCTATCTCTCTGTTACTTCTGTTACCACAGTGGGTTATGGGGATTATGCTTTCATAACAGTTATTGGGAGGAGTTTTGCAATAATATGGCTATTGGTAAGCACATTAGCAGTTGGCAGGGCCTTTCTGTACCTTACTGAATATACTATTGACAAGAGAAATCGTACTATTGCAAAATGGATTCTGCAGAAGAAAATTACCTTATCAGATTTAGTGGCTGCAGATCTTGACAATGATGGATCAATCAGGTACGACTTTTTATTTTCTGTTTCATGGAATTAATATCAAAAAAGCATTTGAATTTTCAGTTAAATTTTACATAACTGTTTGATTGTGGGTAGCCTCGTACCAAAGTGTTTCCTTGTCCTTTTTTAGTGTGTGTAATGAATAGGTTACTTCAAAATCAGTGAATTAATTACTACTGAGAGATATCATTATCAGGAGACATGGCTGGATTAAAAGGATTAGACAAATTATGGAGTGAAGTTGATAGCCAAAACCCGTTTTAGTCACTTCAAAAATAAATTTTTAGGAAAAATTAGGTCTGATGACTTATTAGCGAGGGGGAACTTCAGAGTTAGAGTTAATCTTTTTACTGAGCAAAAGATAACACAAACATGGAAAAACAGAGTGAAGTATAGAGGTATCAGTAGGCCATTGTCCACAAGCAAGGACAATGAAATTCGCGTTATAATGGAGAAGACTGAGTTGTATTCCTCATTCACAATATAGCTTTGACTAGCAGACAAATATGGAGCATAATCATGCTCTAAGAAAATTTTGAAAGGAAAGCCATAATACACTACTAGTACTTTCCTCAATTCACAATTTTTTTATATGTATTTTATTAATGCTTAAAAATAAAAAAGCATTTAATATTATTTAAATTACTTATTTTTTTATATCATGAATAATTGTAAAATATAAGAGTAGAATTTTAAAATTTTACAAAGAGTACATTTAATGGAGTGAGAGTCACAGTTGATGATGGATATTTTTTATTAATCTAAAATGTTAGAGTATGTGAGAATACAATTCAAACACAACATAAGAACTTTATAACAAAATTGATAGGTAAACACATATATATTAATATAAATAGATATGCAGAATGCAGCTAATATTTGTTCTAATTTTTCGTGTAGAGACCAGCTTCATGATTTTGTAAACTTTTTCCTTTTATGTTTTGCAGCAAGTCAGAATTTGTCATATACAAGCTTAAGGAGATGGGGAAGATAGCTGAGATTGACATTCAAGAAATAAGCAAACAATTTGATTCTTTGGACAAAAGCAACTGTGGCAAGATTACTTTTGCTGACCTAATGGAAACCTTTTAATTCAAACATCTATTCTATAAAGGCATATTTTCCCCATCTTGCTGCCTTGGCAACTGCCACTTGGAAGCCGATAAAAAATAACGATACATACATATACAAAATGAGACCCAACCAAATGTTAATTAATACGTGTATGTGACTATTCTTTATTTGCAGTCTATAAAAAATTAATAAAATAAATCTACCAAGAATTTCCCAGAACCACCAACTATTTATTGCCCGCATACATGATCATGCAAAGGACTTACAATCCAGAACTGTCATATGGTCAAGCGGGTTGGGCCTTTTCATGCATCCTCGTAGAAAGTCAGTTTCCAGAGTAATTTTTGTTTATTTATCATTGACAAAAAAAGAAGAGTAAAATTTATTCACGTTATAAGAACTTTAATCATAATTTTGAGTTAGTTCCTCTCTGATGCCTCCACAGGCACCATAGAAGAATTTTCTGTAATTTTTGTTTGCAGAGGAAAAATGGAATTTGGTTGATTCAATTAGATTTTAGCAACAAGTTTAGAACAAGTAGTTTGGAGTACTTAGAGTGATAATTCCACTTTTAGTAACAATTCAAGCACAACATAAAATTTAAGATTACAGCATACATCACCAGTATAATGGAATTGGATATTCAACCAGGGAATATAAGTATTTATTAAGTTACATACATTCAAATATATATTTTAATTTTTCAATTTCTTAAGTTTTTAATTTTTTTAATTTTATTTTAAGAAAAGAATCAAAATGATTTAAAAATTCAAAAAAAATTTTAAAAATTAAAACACAATACTTGAAAAAATTAAAGAAAATATAAAAAAAATTCAAAAAACGAGTAAAAAATTAAAAAAATAGAAAAAAACTTTAAAAATATAAATGAAAATAATTAAAGAAAGAAGAAAAAAAATGAAAAATAAATAAATAAACACTCAAATGTACCGTAGCTTAGAAAATACGAGAATATAATACTAACAAAACCGGAACAAAATTGTATTATCACTCAATGATTAAGAAATATGTAAAACTGTACCCACAATAACACATGCAGCTAGAAATAACACAATTTACAAGAGACTACCTTTAGTTTTTCATCTATCTTTGTAAAATCTCCCATAATCAGAAGTAGGAAGACTGTCACATCTGCAAATGAAATAAATATATTCTTATTAAATGCATAACTCAAAAGTGAGCTTGGACGTCATTTATTGCAAGGTGTGAATAGATAAAATTTGAGAATATTGGATGCCATATTTACGAACTCCCGAAGCCAGACCATTTGGTCTGCCTGTACAAAGTAGACATATAATTCAATATATTAGGTCCTCGCGAACCAAGTAGAATTGTGATCCACGCATTGGATTTACATTAGCCATTAGCTTACACAGAAAGTTCCTTCTTGAGGAGTCTTTCATCAAAACCTTCAGTGATACATTCATCTAAAGACATACTAGTCTTGAAAGTGTTGCAAAGCAAGCTACAGGCATGGATCTCACAACTTCGCTTAACTCTCCTTAAGTAGCAGGTAAATTGTCCACGTCCAATGCTCCTGTAATTTGACTAAACAGATGATTGTGGCTGGAAGGACTTGTGGTGAATTAATACATCAACATCTCTTGATATTGAGATAGTAAGCACCTTCAACGTTTCTTATCCTTTTCCCACATGAAGTAATTTAGTGCTACAAGCAAAAATGCACCAGACGTTTCCTTAAGAATAAAGTTAGCTCTCACCTGGCAGCAGCAGATGAGTTGCACAAAGCAGAAATTTTATCAGATCCTCTCTTTTGCCTTCTTGTTACTTCTGATTCTGTGAGTTCAGAAATTTTTAAAAAAGCATTACTTTGCTATTTTTCATCTTTTAAACAAGGATAGTAGTTTTCAATTCTTCAATGAAGACAATAAGATTTATGCCTAGGCAGATTGAAATGTGTACCTCTGTCTGATGCTGTGGATACTCTCAAGAAGCTCCACCGTTTGCTGCAATCTTGAATTCTTTAGTTTCTCTTCACCATCCAGCACCAAGGCTGACACTTTCAAAACAGTGACAAGTTCAGCTTCAATTTCGCTTAGCTTCTGATCTATATGTTCCATGAAGGCTTCAAAAGAGGAAATTTCCATCAAGATGCTGGCCCTACTGTCTTCGTTCCAATTGCCAATGTTCTGGAATCTCTGAAGATCCTCAGTCTCATCACCCAGTGGACCCCCTTGACTTTCCATAGAAAGCCGCAAATCTTGAATATCACTAAACTTCATCACATTAGGATCCAAGTCATTTTTAGTTGAATCTTCTCCCAATTCCTCCTTTGGAGTAATGATTCGAACTGGACCTGAAGCATCTTCTGTTATGTCTTCAATATTCGCAGCAACATGCCCAATTAACTGACTTTCTTTCAAAGATATTGCCTGAAACCATATTAGGCTCCTATTATATAAGACAGTTGTGCAGATGTTAACACATGTAGTAAAAGAAAACAATAGCACCAAGATTTTCTTACCAACCAAAAATAATAAAAATTTCCCTTGACCAAAAAAGAAATCATAAACCCACACCCCCCACCCAGAAAAAAAAAAGATGACAATTCTTGACTCAACATAATTGCTTACCAGCCGACACATAATATGGAGGTCTTAAGAAATATCCAAGGATCAACATTTGTTCCTGACCACTGACAAAGAGAGGTCAAATAGATAGGTGCACACACACGGTGTGATTTACAAGTTATAATAGATTATCGTCTTGTCTAAGATATTAAATTTTCATATCTATATCTTCATTAGCAATTTATTACTACCTGATCCACTGTATTCCATATATGTTATCTATCATCTCTAGATATGACTTCAACTGAGAGCTCTTTTCTCAAATTCCTAGGCTTTTGTAAATCAAGTATTCATGACATATTTAGATGAGTTGAACTTTGGAAGCTGTAGCTATATGTCTATACATCTGCAGGTGCTACTGCCTCTGCTTGTAAAAAATAGTCTCTCCCTCAAGAATATTGCTCGGTTAAGAAATACATCAACAAATGAATAATGCGTAATTTAGCTAACTGTAACATATTGGTGTTTATGGTGATGTCATTGTCATAATGACAATGAAAAGTGTATGTATGAACATGACATTGTATTAGTAATGAATAATGATGCTCGATTCACATTCGCATTACCTCACTAAGCCTTTGGGAAAATTGATCAAGCAATTCAATGCGGCTTTTAGACTTCTCCAAAGCTTGCAAGACCTTCTTCCTCTGAAAAAGTATTTCTCTTGCATCATTTTCCATCCCCTTCTGAATGCTTATAGTTGCTTGCTTTTGAAGCTTCTCTGCTGCCTCTGACAATCGTAAAAGCCTCAATCTAGCATTGTTTGCTGCTTCAACAGCCATAGGTAAGTTTGTAAGTCATGTCAACGATTTTATGCGGTTTGTGTCTAAATTTTGGATGCACTTACTCTAACAAAGTAAATGGTCAAACAGATGAAGAAAATTATAAAATTAGAATCATAAAGAAAGAGGAGCAAAGGTGTAAAATTTATCAAGGAAGTCATATAACTAGCATTCAGCATCCTAAAGCAAAACTCAGTGTCCCATTTGAGCATCACACAGTTTGCCGTTGAAATTTTAATGTTACTCAGGAAAAGTAAGGGTAGGCCTTTGAAGAAAAATTTGGAACAGATAAGAGATGTTCACAGAATTTATATGTTGTGACACTGGGGAGGGGAGTCAAAACCTTTATAATTTTGTGGTTCTTAGATATTTAAGTAATGACTCAATTCCTGTTTTGTTTCTGGTGGCTAGAGAGAAGAATGCTGCTATCTCATCCAATGAGGACTATTCTAACAGCACTCGGTAGTAAGAGGAATATAGACTAATTGGTTTATGTTAAATTTGAAGAAAGCAGCAAAGTACTAGATTATATGCATAAAGTTTTCCACAAGGAACCATTGTCTTTTCCCTTTTTCAAGGTGAATGGGTAATGCATCAGAGGTGAAGAAGTTTGAGTGATAATAAGGACAAATTTTATGGATACCAAAGGACTGATTTGGGTTGGTTATTGTGATATGATGTTGGAGATATTAAAGTTCCTCCTAATTGGCTTATACTTATATTTCTTAGAACCTTGCGAGTCTGAATCCCTATCTCAGCTAAGGAAACATTGTTCTCATTCATAATTTTGGCAATTCCCCACTATTAGTAGTACCCATGAATGAGTATAGGAGTATAGCAACCTAGTATTCATCAAAAGCATATCTTTATGAACCAATTGGCAAGAAAGGTAAGGGAAAGCATACAAAATTCAATTCTTCTCATTATATGTCACACAATTCATTGGATTGACTGTTATATCGTACTGGCAATCCCGTTTCAACTAGGGAAAAAAAAAAGCAGCCTTCGTCAATTATATTAATTATGAAAATTGAGCACTGCAAATAAAATGGGAAGTGAGAGAGAAAGACTCGAACCCTTGGTTCTGGTGGTCTCGGCCTCTGAATGAAGCTGATCGAGTTGAGAACGAAGGTGGTCTGTGTTGATGGTTGAAGCGCAGCAAAAGGGCCTCCAAATAGGCCTGCGCGGGATAGCCATGGCAATGGAGTACACTATCATCTCTTTCTCTCACACTTCGACGGGAACGTAACAAGATGACCTGCAACTCCAATACAAAGTCCTCTGCCTATCCACCATCGACGATTCCACCAGTAGGACAAAATGCAAGCCGGGCATTTTTGGGAAGAAAAAAAAAGGGCCAAAAGCCCAAAACGAATTTATCTTTACTTCAGAGACCTAAAATTTGATAAAATATTATTTTATTTCTATTTAATTTTGAAAATTTTTTCTTTAAAAAATAATACATACTTTTCAACCTTAAAACATCTTAAAATTTAGGGAAACAATGAGATATATACGTACAAGATGTCTAATACGTATAGGTGCTCATATCTTCCAATTTTAGATAATTAATAAGTAATAAAATTAATTTTTAGGGGATTTTACATTTTTTCATCATAATCTTTAATTGCCATTACAATCTCCTCCATAATCTATTAATTGTAAAATATTATACTTTAAACTATTACAATTTCGTTAAATTATCTCCTACAGTTTAATTAAGTGTTAAAATTAATAATTTTAGTTAACATGAACTAATTATGTAATTAAAAAAACTTAATAGAAATAAAAAATAATAATTTTATTATGCAAAATGACACAAATATCTTAAAAATAAACAAGGATAATCTTTAATTAAATTTTATTTTTAGGAGTAAAATAAAAGTTAATTAAAGATTTCATATAATTTATTTTTAAGATATTTGTGGTATTTTGCATAATAAATTTATTATTTTTTATTTCCATTAATTTTTTTTAATTACATAACTAGCTCATGTTAACTAAAACCATTAATTTTAACACTTAATTAAACGGTATGGAATAATTTAACTAAATTGTGATAGTTTAGGGTACAATGTGCTACAATTAATATATTAGAGAGAAGATTGTAATGGCAACTAAAGATTAGGGTAAAAAAGTGCATAATTCCCTAATTTTTATTATAATATTTTTTATCCTATTATAATATTCTTAAACACCTTAATCATTTAATTATAATTTTATTTTACTATAAAATCAGGCTTTGATATAATTTTTGTCAAACTAATAACATATTATATTTATATTACTTACTCACATTGCATGTTATACATATATGGTTGGTTATTACTCTTAATTGACTTATGTTAATCTAGTTAAACCAGATCACAATGACAGCAACACACAACCCCAAGATGCTCAAGGTGCAGGGGATTAGCTCTCTTCTTTCCTTTTTCATTCTGCTATGCTACTGCACCTCCTATGGTACCCTTTGGTTATTATTTGTTGACTAAGTGTATGTATATTCTTTTCTTTCAGTTGACTAAGTGTGTGTATATATATATAGTGTAAATACCTAATTTAGTCTAGGTATTTAAAAAAAAAAAGAGATAAATAAAGAAAATAAAGAAAATCAATATATATATATATATATATATATATATATATATATATATAATTAATCCAGCCCATTTCTTCTTTTTGGCAATCCAATTCTGTTTGGTTTTCTTTTGGCCCAATGTTTTATTTAGCCAAGTCCACCAGCCCTAAGCCTAATCACATTAGCCCAATGGTTCAAAACCAATAACTCGGTCCATCCCTTTTATCATGGCCCAACCTAGTTACATAAAAAGCCAAAGCCTAAAATCCCTTTCCTCATTTCGGCATACCCTCATCCGTCTCACACAGGCATCACCCACTCTCTGCACACCTATCCCTCAGCACGCAACCTCTGCAACACCCATTTCCTTCACCCAACCTCTGGAAACAACTCTCCTCACACTTACTCTTTGCATCTCTCAACTACTCGATCCTTGCACCTTCACGCAACCATCCCTCGGCAATCACTTCCCTGCAATCACTCTTCCCTACGCCATTCCTCTACACACCTACCAGTAAATCACGCCCATCCCCTTCCCCGGCATCTATCATCTCATTTCTCTCTGACTCATTCACCATCTCTTGGCACCTAACCTTTGCAAACCACTCTCCTCACACCCATTTTTTGATCCCCCTTTTCTTCATGCCACCACGAGAAACACGGTAGTTGGAAGTGGGATTGTTGGCAATAAAATCAAGTCAAAACCGATTGAAGAAAAGGGACAGAGAGTCTGAAATTGAACAATAGAGAAAGGCGTCGAAAGTTTGGAGATCACTAAGAAACTGAGGGTTAATCTGCAGAGGAGGAAATCAAAGGAAAGCACGAAATAGGGGATTAAAGAGGAACTAGATTGATGAAACCGAGAAAGGAATCTAAAGGAGGAATGAGAAGATAGTGAGAGTTTCAGGAATAGGAGAGGTAATATGCTTCATTATTGTTTGCATGATACTCTTTCTATTCTCTTTGAGTTGTGATTTTAGGGATTAAAATCCCTAGAATTTATAAACATAGGGGTTTTAATGGTTTTATTTGATTTTGAGGAAACCTGTATTCTGATCATTCCTCGTTCTTAATTTGCGGTTTAAATTTCATTTTGATCTGTGAGTGGAATTGGATACGGACTCTGGCATAATTATGTACTGATATGCTAAGTTAAAGTCATCTTCATCTGAGACACAAGCATTTTTATACTACGTGACCTTTGAATTCATGATTTTGTTTGCTTTAGGTACTGATTCATGTTCTATTTGGTTTGGTCCCCTCAATAATTTTTGACACTATCTTGTATTTCATTTCAAAAGGGGCTTCATTATGCTCTTCCTAATTAGTTGGTGTTTTAGCTAGCTCAAACATAGAGCTGTTTTGCGTCCCAATGTGCTTGTTTTTTTCATTAAATTTCATCTTGCATGTTGGTTCCCTAAAGTGTCTTGTTCCTTCTGGATTCTTTGTGCATTGATCTTGCTTTGATACGAATTCTGGTTTTGGTAGTGTGTGCCATCTCTGTTGGCTTAAATCTAGGGTTCGAATCTAATTTATGGGTCAAATTTAATCCTCTTTTTGGTTTAAGCGCTGGGTTGAATTTGATAATGCAAGTTTGTTTGGATTATAATCAAGTGGAAAATAAAAAGTGCCCTTTTAGCTCCTGAGTCAAAAGTATAACATTATATGCAGCAATTTACATATCTATATTATTTTGTGTGTCTATATTTCTTGTTATTTCTTTTCTATTTGGTTGTATAATTTTTCTTTAGAGGTAACCTCATCTTCAGATGTCTGTGGGTGAGTTATCTAAATATAATCTGAATATGCCCTCATTATTTATTAAGTTCAGGGAGAATGGCAAACACTCGATGCAAAATTAATACCCTATTAGAAATATTTGTCTAAATTGATCAAGGAATTTGAAGAAATTTCCTTCACACATATGACCAAAGATAAAAATCAATTTTCTGATGCATTAGCAAAGTTGGCTGCCATGATCAAGTTGGACCAAGGAAGTAAGGTTCTTCCCATTATTGTCGAGTTCAGAAACGAGCCGGTATACTGTCTCAATATCGAACAAAATGTGAAACCGCCATGGTACAAAGACATAAAGCACTATATCCAAACTCAACAATAACCAGAGGGTATAAATGAGAATGACAAGAAAATCATTAGGTGATTGGCAGTCAATTTCTTTCTTAGCAGAGAAATCTGATATAAAAGAGGCTACGATGAGATGTTACTTCGTTGTGTGGATGATAGAGAAGCATAAATAATCATGGTAGAAATACACAAAGGTACTTGTGTGACCAACACTAACGGACACTTGATGACCCATCAGCTTTTAAGGTGTGGTTACTATTAGACTACTATGGAGAATGATTGGATAAATTACTGTCGAAAGTACCTTAAGTGTCAAGTTTATGTGAATCAAATTAATGCTTCACCATTTCTGTTGCATAACTTAACGACCTCATAGCCATTCTCCATGTGGGGCTTAGATGTGATTGAACCCATCAATCCCAAGGCATCCAATGGACATCGCTTCATTTTAGTAGCCATCGACTACTTCACTAAATGGGTTGAAGCAGCATCTTATATCACAATCACTCAGAAAGTGTTTATGAAATTCATCAAGCTCAACATCATATGTCGGTATGGAGTACCAACAAGAAAAATCACTGATAATGCACCCAATTTGAATGGCTCTGGAGTAAAAATGCTATGTGAACAATTCAAGATTAAACATCATAATTCAGTGCCATACAGACCGCAAATGAATGAGGCAGTGGAAGCAGCCAACAAGAATCTCAAGAAAATATTAGGAAAAAAGGTAGTCAATTATAAGGATTGGCACGAAAAGTTACCATATGCACTTCACGCATACCGTACCTGTTTGAGATTATCAACTGGGGCAACACCATATTTATTGGTATACGCAATGAGATAATGACCCTAATTGAAGTAAAAATTTCATCTTTAAGAGTACTTATGGAAGCACAGCTTGAGGAAGCTGAATGGGCTAAAATTCAGTACGAGCAGTTGAATCTAATAGAAGAAAAATGATTCTCTACCATATGCCATGGACAGTTTTACCAAAAAACAATGGTTCGAGCCTTCAACAAAAATGTGTTTCCACGAGAATTCCAAACTAGGTATTTAGTACTTCAGAAAATATTACCCAATCAAAAAGACTCCAAGGGGAAATCTCCCGTATATGAGGACCATATTTTGTCTAGCAAGCTTTTTCGAGTAGCCTAAAAGGAATGCTAATAAGTCGAAAAAGAGCAGTTAGGTTGAAAACCTGAGAAAGAAACTTAGGCAAAAGTTAGGCACAAAAAAAAACCCTAAGTCAAAAACTCGAAAGGGTGGCTTAAGTAGTAAATGTGACGTTTGAATCAATGAGAACCTATGAGTCAAAACTGGGGCAATCAGGATAGATCAAAACTGGGGCAATTTTGCAACATGGAGATTTAGTACTTATGAGTAAATTTTGTGGGCACTGAGGAATGTAGTTGAGGCAATTTCGCCTCAACCATATTATAGACACCAAGGAATGTAATTGAGGCGAAATTCCTTTGTCTTTGTTTTGTTATTTGTATAAAGGCTCTATGAGGATTCAACACTTATGAGTACATTTTCTTTAAATACCTGTTTTCCACTGTTTGGACGTTTGGTCATCAATGACAGAGGAGTTTATAATTTTGAACTTTTGATTGACACGCTCTACTTGAATAAAAGAAGTTTTATTCATCTAATCGACTTCTATCTTAATCATTTATTTTTTGGATAATATTTGAATTTAAATACTTAAACTACATTTTACTTTAGCATCCTTTGGTGTGATCAGTTGTGCCTCACAAAAAAGTAGCAGGATTCCCTTAGGTTGGATTGGTTTAACCCCAAAACCTTCTCCAAAAGGAAAATTTCTAAGTATGGAATGGTAGTGCCCAGGTATCCCAAATAAGTATTTCTAATTGGCTCGAGGAAATTCTTGAAAAATATAAGGAAGTGGCAGAAAAGGAACACGCTTAGTGGGCTTTTCTCGGGATTGTGGTGCACACTTTGAAAGAAATCTTTTTTTAGAGGTGATACCATCCCATGCTATCCTTATTGCATTATCACCATATTTATTGAGCATCTTTCAATTTAAGAGCATCGTAGGTGAGTTACTTTTGTACCTTATCATTTTTAGATTTAATTGTAACTCAGTTTATTCAGTATTGGTCTTAAAGTTGGTTGGTATTCAAAGGTTACTGCATACGTCGGCTCCTCCGTACCAGCTTCAATTTCACTTGGTATGATTAATTCATGCGATACTAAATTTTCAAAATTCACTGCGCATGTCGATTCTTCTATACCAGCTCCAAAATTTGCTGTGAACACTATTTGGTTCTGTATCAGTTTCAAAAAAAAAATGCTTAACATGCTGATTAATTATGTACTAATGTTTTCAAATTCGCTAAACAAGCCAATTAACTTCACCTTAAAACCTTCAAATTTACTTGACAATCCCCTTTTTCAGCCTAGCTTTATGTCTAGCAGCATTATTGGTTTTGATTACCAGTCTCCTTTTAAGCCTAGCTTTATGTCTAGTGCCCTTACTAGTTTTGATTACCAGTTCTTTTTAGGCCTGACTTTATGTTTAGCACCCCACTAGTTCTGATTACCAGTCCCCTTTTAAGCCAAGCTTTATGTCTAGCACCCTCACTAGTTTTGACTACCAATTCCTTTTAAGCCTAGCTTTATGTTTAGCGTTCTTACTGACTCTGACTACCAGTTCCTTTTAAGCCTAACTTTATGTTTAGTACCTTTACTAGTTCTGATTATCAGTTTTTTTTAAGCTAGCTTTATGTCTAGCACCCTTACTGATTTTGATTATCAGTTCTTTTTAGCTATCTTTATGTCTAACGCCCTTACTGGTTCTGATTATCAGTTCCTTTTAAGTAAAGCTTTATGTCTGGCACCCTTAATGGTTCTGATTACCATTCCCTTTCTAAGCCCAGCTTTATGTCTGGCACCTTTAATGGTTCTGATTACCAGTCCCTTTCTAAGCCTAACTTTATGTCTAGCACTCTCACTAGTTTTGACTACCAGTCCTTTTTAAGTTTAGCTTTATGTCTAGCACCCTTACTGGTTTTGATTACCATTCTCTTTAAGCCTAACTTTACATCTAGCACCATAAACTAACCCTCACCAAACTTTAACCATCAATTTTCTCATTAATTTTGCTTTTGGACAAAATTCGTGTTTTTATCTTCACTTGTTCTTTATAGGTAAAATTGAAAGAACTTTTGATTTTTCACTTTTCTCTATTAAGAAGCAAGTAACAAAGGGCAACTGTAAACACCTGTTTTAGTTAAGGTATTTAAAAAAAGAGAGATAAATACAAGAAATTAAGAAACATGTATATATATATATATATATATATATATATATTAATCCAGTCATTTTCTTCTTTTTGGCAATTCAATTCTATTTGGTTTTCTTTTGGCCCAATGTTTTATTCAGCCAAGTCCACTAGCCCAAGCCCAATCACATTAGCTTAATAGTTCACAACCAATAACCCGGTCCACCCATTTTCTCATGTCCCAACTCGGTTACATAAAAAGCCAAAGCCTAAAATCCCTTTCCCCATTTCGGTAGACCCTCATCCATCTCAAACAGGCATCACCCACTCTTTGCACACCCATTCCTCGACACCCAACCTCTACAACACCCATTTCCACCACCCAACCTCTGCAAACAACTCTCCTCACACCCATCCTCTGCATCTTTCAATTACCCGGTCCCTGTACCTTCACGTAACCATCCTTCGGCAATCACTTCCCTGCGCCATTCCTCTGCACACCTACCAGTAAATCATGCCCATTCTTTTCCCTAGCATCTATCATCTCATTTCTCTCTGAATCATTCATCATCTCTTGGCACCCAACCTTTGTAAGCCACTATCCGCATACCCACTCTCTGATCCCCCTTTTCTTCACACCACCGTGAGAAACACAGCAGTTGAAAGTGGGATTATTGGTTATAAAATTAAGTCAAAACCGATCAAAGAAAAGGGAGAAAGAATCCAAAATTGAAGAACAGAGAAAGGTGTCAAAAGTTAGGCTATCACCAAGAAACTAAAGGTTAATCTGCAGAGGAGGAAATCAAAGGAAAGCACGAAATAGGGGATTAAAGAGGAACTAGATTGATGAAACCGAGAAAGAATCTGAAGGAGGAACGAGAAGATAGGTGAGAGTTTTAAGAATAGAATAGGTAATACGCTTCATTTATTGTTTGCATGATACTCTTTCTATTCTCTTTGAGCTGTGATTTTAGGGATTGAAATCCCTAGAATTTATAAACATTAGGGTTTTAATGGTTTCATTTGATTTTGAGGAAATATGTATTCTGATTATAACTCGTTATTAATTTATGGTATAAATTTCGTTGTGATCTGTGAGTGGAATGATACAGACTCTGGCATAATCATGTACTAATATGCTAAGTTAAAGTCATCTTCATCTGAGACACAGGGCATTTTTATATTGCGTGACCTCTGAATTCATGATTTTGTTTGCTTTAGGTACTTATTCATGTTCTTTTTGGTTTGATCCCCTCAATATGCTTTGACACTATCTTGTATTTTAGTTCAAAAGGGGCTTCATTATGCTCTTCCTAATCGGTTGGTGTTTTAGCTGGTTCAAACATAAGGTTGTTGATAAGTGCATATTTTGTTATATTTTTATGTTGAATTCTCTTGCATTTAATTTCTTTGTTCTTGATTTTATTGTGTTCTTAGTTTAGTTTCATGTTTTGTAGGTGTTTTGAAGTGGAAATGCATTTGTGTAAAGAAGTGAGTCAAGTTAAGCATGCTTTGGAGCATTATAAAAGCATGTATTTGAGAAAAAGAACTCAAAAACGCAAAATTTCGGACCAAAATTAGAGTGTTCAGTGCCCCAGTGCCCATTCTTGGGCACCGCGATGCTCAAATTTGAAGAAAATTGGTTCCAGACCCGAGAGTTCAGCTTCCCAACACTCTAAAACCACGTTGCAGCGCCCAAAACACAAACAAATTCAACCAGGGTTCATGGCCGAGGTGCTGGATTTCTTGTGCCACTAGAAAGGTAGGTGTCGCGGCGCCAGTGTGCCATAGCCATAGTGCCTAAGTGTAATGCCCAAAATTCAAAACTTAGGTATGAGTGTTGTGGTGCCTCAAAGTCAGGCCGTAACCCCCGCGCATGCTGATTAACTTTCAAAACACATTCTTCACTTTATTTTACTAACTCTAACATTTAGAAGCAAGGGAAAGAGCTTAGAAGATATGAGAATAGCGAGAAGAATGCTAAAGAGAGTGAGTTTGGAAAATATTCAACCGTTTAGAAATCTTCAAAGAGTTCACTCTTCACCTTTTCTTCATTCTTCTTATATTTTCTATAGTTTTCATGGATTATATTATTGTATTGAGTAATTTTCTGATGTTAGAAGGCCAAATCCGTTGAGGGTGAACTCAATTCCTTAGACATGATTTTGTGATTTTATTCATTGATGATCTATTCAACTTCTCTTGAATGATTGTTTATATTCTTCCACTTGATTTGTTCATGATTATTGCTTGGTTTTGTTTGGGTGGCCAACTAAATGAACTAGGTAATCATCTATTCTAGGATAAAGGATTGAATACATAATAGTTTGATTCTCTTATCCATAAGTAGTATTATGTAGTGATTAGGGATGCCTAAATCCTTGAGAACTATGATGAGGAGCATAACATAGGTTAAATAGTCCAAGCATTTAAAATTTTTTCTTAGACTAACCTATCTTTTTTACCTTAATGCTTTCATTAGATTAAATTTAGGAAGCGTTTTCTAGGTTGTTCATTGGATAAGGAGTAAGTAGGAAGCGTTCTTCTATTTTACCGAATAACTAAGGAAATATTGGAATAACAGAGCTTGTTGTTATCCACGGTTAGTAATTAGGATAGAGAGTTGAAAACATTGTCATGTTTATAATCATAATAAGTGATTGTCTATAATCATTTGCCATTGTCCAATGGAGAAAAGTGAATCCTCAACCATACTCATCGCCTTATTCTAATTTCTTATTGTTTGTTGCATTATTTAGTCTTGTTGCCTCTATTTTCTTTCATCTTTATTTCTAAGTACATTTGTTCTCACACAAACCCCCATTTAAATTTCAAGCATCGATTTATTTATTTTATTAGTAATTAATCAACTAAACCCAATACTCTGAGGGAAAACAACCCTTGCTCTGAAAAACAAAAATACTTACCACTATACTACAAGGAGATTTATATTTTAGTTGTATTTCTAATTTAGAGGGCTTTCAAATTAAGGCTTTGTTGCCGAGGTTTGGAGTTCAACTTGGATCTGCACCAAATTTTGGTGCCGTGTCATCGGGGAATGATCACTTAGTTGATCATTTACTTTGTTATTGTCTTCATTTCTTTCATTCTTTATTTGTTTGTTTCTTCCTTTATTTTGTTCATTCAGGTGTATGTCCGAAGAGGACCTTGATCTGTGACTCCAAAGAACCAGAGAGTATGGTACAAGTCACGAGTTCGCAAGATATCTAATTTTGCATATGCACCAACCTATCCCACCTCTGAACTAGATTCTAAAGTTCCCGCTTATCTAGAAGTTCATATTGCATCAGCTTCGCAATCAGTTTCATCTTAACCATCTAAGCTGATTGAAATGGCAAGAAATAACAGGACTCTAAAATAGTTGGGAGCCTTATTGTTAGATTAACAACAGCAGTGTATACAATGTCCTAAACCTGCGTTGGCTTGTGAGCTTAAGTCAGGACTAATCCACCTCCGGCCAAAATCTCATGGTTTGGCAGGAGAGGACCCAAACAAGCACCTTAAGGAGTTTGAAGTAGTTTGTTTAGGGATGAAACCGCAGGGTGTGTCACTTAAGTAAATCCAATTAAGAGCTTTTCTTTTCTCATTAGCAGACTCAGCCAAGGAGTGTCTCCATTATCTTCCATCTGGAACGGTAATGCCTAGACTGAAATGAAGAGTTTGTTCTTTAAGAGGCATTTTCCTGCATTAAAAGCTTCTTATATTAGGAAAGACATCTATGGAATAAGACAGTTTAGTGGAGAATCACTTTATGAGTATTGGAAATGTTTCAAGAAGTTGTGCATGACATGCCCCAACCACCATATAAGTGAACAGCTCCTGATCCAATATTTTTATGAAGGGCTAGAACTTCTAGATAGAAGTATGATAAATGCTGCAGGTGGAGGTGCGCTAGCAGATAAAACACCTAAGGCTGCAAGATATCTTATAGCAAAAATTGTAGCTAATTCTAGGCATTTTAGCACCAGAGATAGTATGCCTACCCAACAAGTCAGTGGAGCTCAAACCTCTTTTAGTGAGTAACAAATGAATCAACTTACTTTATTGGTGAGTAGGATGACAAGAGGGAACACACAACAAGTGTATTAGTGTGGAATCTATTACACAGAAGGTCATCCAACAGATATGCATCCCTTACTACAAGAAGGCTGCTCAGAACAAGTCCATGCCTTAGGAAATTTTTAATGGCATCAAAGAAAATATGACCCCTATTTCAATACCTACAGTCTAGGGTGAAGAGATAACCCAAATTTTAGTTATAGGAGTAATCAGCCAGCTACAACACGGTCAAGCTCTCTAGGTTTTCAAGCAAGACCACAGCAATTATACCAAGTGAGACCTCTAATGTCTCCTCAGACATCTGGAAGAATAATAGAGGATATTGTGAAAACCCTTGCCTTCAACATTATCCAATTTTACCATAACTCCATACAATTTTAGCAGGAAGCAAGGACAGGTATCCAGAACTTGAAAAGCCAAATGGGACAATTAGCAACAATTGTAAGTCGTTTGGAATCCCAAGGTTCAGGAAAAATACCCTCCCAAACTGAGAGAAATCTAAGGGAAAATGCTAGTGCAGTAACTTTGAGAAGTGGTAGAGAGATTGAACGCCCAACTATTACACTACCATATAAGATGAACCAAGAAAGAACACCCATGAATAATGAAAACACCCATATGCCTTCTTCACCTACCCAAGAATCATCATCCACCAAGGTTTATCCAAAGCCATCACCCCTACTCCATCATATGTGACAAAACCTCCATTTCCTAATCGTTTTGCCAAAAAAAAAAAAAGAACAGGAGAGGGAGATAAGGGAGACTTTCAAAAAAGTTGAGGTTAAGTTTCCTCTTCTTGAGGCCATCAAACAAGTACCCAGATATGCAAAATTCTTGAAGGAATTGTGTACTTCCAAAAGAAAGCTCCAGGGAAATGAGAAAATCAGTGTGGACAAGAATATCTCAACCATTCTTTAGAGAAAGCTGCCACCTAAATGTAAAGATCCGGGAACATTTATGATACCTTGCGCAATAAATCACACCAGGTTTGACCATGCTATGCTAGATTTAGGAGCTTCTATTAATGTCATGTCATTTTCTATGTATGAATCCCTAAATCTTGGCCCTTTACAAGAAACTGGTGTGATAATACAACTTGCTGATAAATCTAATGCTTATCCAAAATGAGTGGTTGAGGATATTTTAGTGCAGGTAAATGAAATGCTTTTCTCGGCAGACTTTTATATGCTAGACATGGAGGATAAGTCATTACCCAACCCTACGCCACTATTGTTGGGAAAACCATTTTTGATGACATCTGGAGCAAAGATTAATGTCCCTGCTAAGACAATTATACTGGAGTTTGATGGCCAGGAATTAAAATTTCCTATCTTTGAAGCAATGAAATATCCAGCTAACTGTAATTTTATTTTTGCAGTAGATGTTGTGGACTTTTTATCTCAACAGGTTTTGAATCTACATAGCTTAGAAGATTTGGAAGTAACCTTGATCAACTAGATCAAGTTTATAAATTAGTGGCATCATTACATGCTTTGCCAAAAATTTCAGGAACTTTTAATGCCTCTTTCATTGGATTACCTATAACAAATGATAAACTTCTTCCTTCAACTGTGCAGGTACCTAAATTGGAATTAAAGCCATTACCAGATCCCCTAAAGTACATGTTCCTAGGTAAAGAGGACACTTTACCAGTAATAATAGAAAAGGGCCTCACAAAGCTTCAAGAGGATAAGTTGGTCCGGGGTGCTAAGAGCTCATAAGATAGCCATTGGTTGGACCATTGCCAATATCAAGGGAATTAGCCCATCAACATGCATGCACCGTATACTGATGGAGGATGAAGCTAAGTCAAGTAGAAAGGCACAACGCCGTTTAAACCCTTCAATGATAGAGGTTATGAAAAAGGAGATACTAAAGCTCCTAAATGATAGGATTATATACTTAATATCTAATGTAAGTGGGTGAGCCCGGTACAAGTAGTACCAAAGAAATTAGGTATCACCGTTGTGGTGAATGAGGACAATGAGCTTGTCCCCACCTGTGTGCAAACTGGGTGGCGTGTTTGCATTGATTATAGAAAACTTAACTCAAAAACCACTTTCCTCTCCCTTTTACTAATCAAATGCTTGAGAGATTGGCTGGTCATTCTAACTATTATTTTCTTGATGGTTATTTAGGGTATAACCAGATCATTATAGCTCCAGAAGAAGACTACCTTCACATGCCCTTGCAAATTATTGCAAAAGAAGTGACATTTCTATTTAATGATAAGTGCAAAACTACTTTTGCCACATTGAAAGAATGTCTAGCTTCGGTTCCCATGATCTGACCATTAGATTGGAATCTACCATTTGAGATCATGTGTGATGCTAGCAACTATGCCATAGGAGCTGTTTTGGGTTAAAGGGTTGGGAGAGCACCTCACACAATATATTATGCTTCTCGCACTATGAATGACACCCAACAGAACTATTCAACAACTAAGAAAGAACTCCTTGCTGTCATTTTTTTCCGTAGAAAATTTTTGATCACATTTTTTAGGCACTAAAGTGACTATTTTTTCTGACCATGCAGCATTACGGTACTTGCTAACCAAGAAATATGCTAAGCTAAGATTAATTAGATGGGTATTTCTCCTACAAGAATTTGACTTAGAAATCAAAGATAAAAATGGGAGTGAGAACCTAGTAGCAGATCACCTAAGCCGGCTTGTGCAGGATGAAGAAGCAATACCATTACAGGAACAATTTCCTAATGAACAACTACTTTTAGTAAGTATGGTCACTCTGTGGTACGCTGGTATAGTTAACTATCTTGCTACCAAGTTTATACCATAGGATTTGATCCATGCATAAAGAGAGAAGGTAAAGAGTGATGCTAAGCACTACATGTGAGATTACCCATATCTTTGGAAGCATTGCTCTGATCAAGTGATAAGAAAATATGTTCTTGAATCTGAATTTCATTCTATACTAAATTTTTGCCACTCATATGCATGTGGTGGACACTTTGGAGCCAGAATGATGGCTCTTAAGATGTTAGACTGTGATTTTTACTAACTCTCCTCATTCAAAGACTCTTATACCTTTTGTAAGGCTTGTGATAAATGCCAAAGGATAGGTAACATAGGGCCTAGAAATCAAATACCCCATAACCCTACTTTAATTGTTAGAATTTTTTATGTGCAGGGTATTGATTTCATGAGACCCTTACCTCCTTCTTTTAAAAATCTATATATAGTCCTTGCAGTCGATTATGTCTCTAAATGAGTGGAAGCTAAAGCCACCAAAATTGATTATGCTAAAGCTGTTGTGAATTTTGTCAAGTCCTAAATTTTTTGTAGGTTTGGTACACCTAGAGCAATAATCAGTGATAGAGGAACCCATTTTTGTAACCGATCTATGGAAACTCTGCTAAAAAAGTATAGCATCACTCATACGATATCTACTCCATATCATCCACAAACCAGTAGACAAGTAGAAGTGTCTAACTGAGAAATCAAGTTCATTCTTGAGAAGACTGTGAACTCATCTCGGAAAGATTAGAGTTTGAGACTTGATGATACCTTGTGGGCATATAGAACTGCTTTTAAGGCACTTATTAGTATGTTGCCCTATCGCCTTGTCTATGATAAACCATGTCATCTACCTGTTGAGTTAGAACATAAGGCTTATTGAGCAGTTAAACAATTCAATATGGAATTGGACAAAGTGGAAACTCACAAAAAACTCCAATTGTAAGAACTAGAGGAGCTCCGAAATAAGTCCTATGAAAGTTCAAGAATTTACAAGGTAAAGAAAAAGGTCTGTCATGACCAAAACATTTCTAGAAAACATTTCCATGTAGGACAAAAAGTTCTTTTATATCATTCCCGATTGAAATTGTTTCCTGGTAAGTGAAGATCCCACTGGATGGGCCCATTTGTTGTCACTAATGTTTTTAGCCATGGTGCAATAGAGATTGAAAGTTCTAAGACAAGAAGGTATTTAAAGTAAATGGGCATGGCCTAAAGCCATATTATGAGAATTTCTTTACAGAGGATATTGATACCTTACCCTTTAAGAACTAGATTATACTGAAGAGTAACCTTGCAGGTCTACATCAGGCTGAAGACATTAAATCAAGCACTTTTGGGAGGTAACCCAAAGGGAAGGAAAAAGAGCTCTCCAATCTAATCAAATGAGATCTTTCTGACTCTTTTTCGTTTTATGATACTTATTGTTGTTGTCATTGCTATTCTTTTCTTCCATACATGGTTCTGATGTCTGAGTTATCTAGACTTACATTGAGGATAATGTAAGCACTAAGTGTGGGGGAGCGGTTTAGGTTTTGTGGATTTATATGCTTTTTGTTGGCTCTTAGATTTGTGAAGTAGCTAATGACATGATAGTTATGTTTTTATTATGTTAAGAAAATTTTGAAAAATTTTGCAATTAGTTCTTTGAGTACATTATGATTCATGAACTTCTGATCAAAGCTTTAGTGTACTTATGCTTTATACTTTGTAATTCTAGAAAAGTGGTATGCACATGAGTAGAAAATTTTTGCCTCAAATTGTCAATAAAAAGAAAAATAAAAGAAAATAAAGATAGGGCCATGTTTTGATGGTTTTATGTAGTAAATGGGTGCTCACACCAAAAGTGGAGGGCATTCACGTCAAACAGCACTTAGACAATAACTATAATTCACTGAGTAACTGGGGTTTTGTACCAAAAAGTAAGAAATCCTCACGTCAAAAGGTGACCCACATCCTAGTACCAGCTACCAAAATGAAAAAGAAAAAGAACAAAAATAAAATAAAATAAGAGGCTTAATTGTAATTGTTACTTGTTTGCATATGAAATTCTGGATTTACAAAGTGTAGGGTACTCATATACACATTTGATTAGATGATTGGTGAATGATAATGTATTTCTTGAAATCTTTGAAGAATTTTGAGATGTTTCCTTGATTCTTTAATCATTGACTTCAAGGATTTGGTGAAATGCAAGTGTTAAGAGCTAGCAAGAGTATATTATTTTCTTGTTGTTTAGTTTGTTGTTTTAGTTTGCTTGAGGACAAGTAAAGGTTAAGTATGGGAGAACTTGATAAGTGCATATTTTGTTATATTTTTATGTTGAATTCTCTTGATTTAATTGCTTTGTTCTTAAGTTTATTGTGTTATGAGTTCATTTTTGTAGGTGTTTTGAAGTAAAAATGTATTTATGTGAAGAAGTGAGTCAAGTTAAGCATACTTTGGAGCATTATAAAAGCATGTATTTGGGGAAAAGAACTCAAAATCACATAATTTTGCACCAAAGTCAGAGTGCCAGTGCCCCAGCACCTATTCTTAGGTGCTGCGACACTCAAATTCGAAGAAACTTGGTTCCAGACCCAAGAGTTCAGGTCTCTGGCACTCCGAAACAGTGCCACAGTGCCCAAAAGATGAAGAAATTCACCCAAGGTTCATGGCCGCAGAGCTGGAAATCCAGCACTGTAGCTCGAGCCACCAGAAAGGTGGGTGCTGCGGTGCTAGAGTGCCATAGCTGCAGCGCCCAAGTGTATTGCCCAAAATTTAGAACTTAGGGCTGAGCGCTGCGGCGCCCTGAAGTCAGGCTGTAACGCCCATGCGCGTTGATTCACTTTGAAAATGTATTCTTCACTTCATTTTACCAACTCTAACATTTAAAAACAAGGGAGAGAGCTTAGAAGAGAGGAGAACAGGAAGAGGAAGGCTGAAGGGAGTGAGTTTGGAGAAGATTCAACCGTTTAGAAGTTTTCAAAGAGTTCCCTATTCACCTTTTCTTCATTCTTCTTGTATTTTCTATAGTTTTCATGGATTGTATTATTGTATTGA
>JASKGM010037429.1:0-23546 GCA_034509205.1 Ceratonia siliqua
TATTTTATATATATATATATATATATATATATATATATATATATATATATATATATATGTTGCTGCAATGATTTGGTTTTCAGTTCCATGGTTGTTTGGTGGACATAAGGGATGAATAACTGGATCCATTAAAATGGTCAAGTGGGAGGGCATAGAAAGTGCACGGGCAAAGATTTTGAATTTATTAGGTTAGTTATATAATCAATATATAAAAAATAAAATTTCAACAATAAAAAGGGTATACATTTTTTTATAAATTATTTTTTTAAACACAATTTTAAAATAATTTTTAGAAACAAATATAACGATGATTAATTGGTCATACATAATATTCAAATTATTCTAAAATAGAACACACTTTGAAACTAATAAAATAATGAAATTAACCAATAAATTTTTAAATAAGTAATGTTATAATTTATAATTATTTTCAAATGAACCATAAAATAAAATAATGAATTTAAAACATATGTGTTTGGCATCTTGGAGCCTTTGCAAAAACAAATTTTCAAAAACTTATATTATTTATAAATTTAACTACCCTCTATTCTTTAAAAAAAGTTATAAAAATAATATAAGAATAATAATCACAAATTTAATTTAATAATATATATATATTGGTCAAATTGACAAAAGAAACAAGGATTGCCATAACCACAAGTCTTGGTACAAAGGGTCATATACTGTGCTTTTAATGGCTTCTTCTGTTAAGTTATGGAGATCCAACAACTCTTCCACGCCCCTCTCTCTCCTTCTATGCCACATATATATAGTAGTTAATAGTTATACACAGAGAGGCCCACAGGTCCTACTTTATGCTATGCAAGTGATTTTAATCAGATGATGGCTCTATAAATTTTGTTTTTTAAATTAAATAGGTCATTGATGAATGATTTGTAGTTGAATGGTACTTTGTTTAAATACAAGGATGGGGCTTGTTTAATTTATATAGAATTAGTCCATATTATAATGTCTGGGGATGCATAAGATTAGTCTATGATGAATGAGGGAGTTTAAGTATTGATCCTGATGCAAAGGCTGATCCTATTATAGAGAGAGGGCCTTTTGCTTTGCTTCCATCTTTACTTGAAAACAAAAAAAATGAAGTTTTGATGGAGCCTGGAGAATAGGATGAAAGATTTTTTTTTTTGACCGAGAGTTTAGAGTAAGAGTCACAATTTTTTTTTTTTTGATACAGGAATTTAAACCTTCCATCTTAAAATCATCTGTTTACTGTGTGTCTTTTTTGTACTTTTCTCTACTTTACCCAAAAAATCATAAAATCATCTTATTTCGTGGGTATAAGAATGGCAAGTTTCATTATCCACTTATACTAAAATATATATATAAAAAAGCCAAAGCCAACTTCTTCCCTGCCTTACTTCAATTTTTACAGTATGCTTTGCTGTAAAAATAAAAAGAGTAATTTCATTCAAATATTTATAAAATACTAATATTTTATAACGATATCTTTTAGATTTTTTAATATTTTTAATAATTTTAAAATAATTAGTCATAATAATATTTAAAAAAATTATATTATATCATTTTAAAATATAAAGATCCTATTCTGTCGGTACAGTTGAAATCAAATTACAAATTGTGATATAATAATGGCCTTTGCTACAATGCTCAGGAGTATTGTTTTTATTTTTAAAATTTTTATTTTTAATTTTTTAATTTTTTTATAATTTTTATTTTAAGAAATAAGTTAAAAGAATTGAAATTTTTTTTAAAAATATTAAAAAGTATTAAAAAAATATACATAACACATTAATCAAAAAATAATTTAAAAAACATAATAAGAAAACTAAAAAAATAAAAAAAAATCTTTTGATTCTTTTTTTATTTTTTTAAAAAATTTTTTAACTTATTTTTTAAAATAAAAATTATAAAAAATATTAAAAAAACTAAAATTTATAATTTTAAAAATTAAAAACATCTTCCCTACTCATGAGTAGGGGAGAAACCACCATAATGTATTCCTAAGTTATCTAAATGTTTCCCTGTTCCGTGGGACTCTGCATGGGCATTGTTGTGGATTGGGTCTCATGGATTGACGTTGTGGGCCGGGACTCTTTTCTTGTTTATCTGTTGCATTATCTACTACATCGATAACATTATCTGTTTCACTGATAACTAATATTCTTGGATTTGCTCCAATATGCCCCCCCTCAACCGAATGGGCAAGTCCTACACATGAAGATTGTCTCTTAACAATTGAAAACCTACTAAGGCCAGTGGTTTAGTTAACAAGTCAGCAAGTTGATCCCTAGTGGAAAGAAATGGAACTTTTAATGCTTGGATAAAACTTGATCCAGAAAATATTGAATATCAATTTCAATATGTTTTGTTCTTGCATGAAACAAAAGATTTGAGGAGAGATAGGTTGCTTCAATATTATCACACCACAAGGTTGGAGAATGAGCTAGGGGTAGTTGAAGTTCAGTCAAAAGATATTGTAGCCACTGAATTTCAGTTGCAGTGTTGGAGAGTGATTTGTACTCTAAGTATGTGCTACTCCTAGCGAAAGTATGATGTTGTTTGCGGCTCCAACTAATCAAATTAGTTCCATAAAAAACACAGTAGGCACCAATCCTCATTTTATCATCCTTGTCACTAACCTAGTCCGCATCACTATATCCTTGCAATGAATGATCTAATTTACTAGATAGTTTAAGGCCATAGCTAATAGTGTGTTTTAGATATTGAATGATACATTTCACAGCTTGCTAATGCTTGTTTTTGGGTTGGTGTATGAATTTACTGACACGATGAACAGCAAAAACTATGTCAGGTCATGTGAAACCTAGATATTGAAGAGCTCCAGCAATGCTCTTGTATAATCGAGGGTCATTAAAAAACCCTTCAAATTTAGATAGGTGACTGGTCGTGCTCATGGGAGTGGACATGGCTTTGCTTGATGCATGTTGCCTTTTGCAGGAGATCCATAATATATTTTTGTTGAGTTAAATATAAATAGGACCATCAAATAAAGCCTTAACACCAAGGAAAAAGATAGATTGTTCCGATCTTGATAATAGGGCTGAAAGTTTTAGCAAAATCAACTCCAAGTTGCTGATGGTAGCCCTTGGCCATGAGACACGCTTTAAAGTGCTCTATACTGCCATCTGAATGTTTTTTTATGTGTAAATTGGCATTGGGCTTTGGAGGAACAAGGTCCCATGTACCATTCTTGATAAGATCATTAAACTCCACATCCATAGCATGATTCCACTTGAGGTGCATGGATGCTTCAGTATAAGTGGTTGGTTCGGTAGGTATAGCAACATATTCAACAATACAACATGTTGGCAAAGGGTAACGAACCAAACCAGCAAAGGGGTGCTTCGGTTTGAGTGAGTTAGTTTGAGATCTGGTGAGCATTCTTCTCGACTGAGGTTGGGTTGAAGTGGATGGGTGGGCAATGGTTTGAGCATTAGTGAAAATTGATTTGCTGGTGTAACTTTATTGTCGCAAGAGATAATGTCGTGTGTAACTGTAGAAATTGGTTGAGCATTGGTGGAATGATCAGTGGGAAATAAAGTGACAGCACCTGCACTATTAGTTGAAGTAGACAAAGTATTTTTATGAAGAGATAATGGTAAAGTGCATGTGGCAGAGTTTGATTCATAAGTTGACGGTGTGTCTGATAAATAAGGAAAAATACTCATTGAAGATGACATTGCGTGACACATAGATTTTTCCTGTGGATAGATCAAGACATTTGTCACCATGATGAGAAAGACTATAACCAATAAAAATACAAGTTTTGGATCGAAAATCAATTATGTGTTTGTTATATGGTCTTAAATTAGGCCAGCAAGCACACCAAAACACACACATAAAATTATAATTGGGTTTGTGATTATAAGCCATTTCATAGGGGGGTTTATTTTGAAGAGTTTTTGTGGGTAGACGATTGATGATAAAAGGTACTATAAGAAAAGCATATTCCAATAAGGTTTTGGAAGGTTAGAGTGTACCAACAGAGCTAAACCCATTTCTACAATTTGGCAGTGCCGCCGTTCAACTGAGCCCATTTGTTCATGTGTGTAAGGACATGATAATCGATGTTGAATTCCACATTGGTGAAAATAATTTGTTAAATGTCAGTGTTCACCACCCCAATCGGTTTGTACAGATTTAATTTTTTATCAAATTACGTTCAATTGATCTTTGAAACTGTATGAAAACTAGCTCAACTTCATATTTCAATTTGAGAGGGAATAACCAAATAAATTTTGTAAAGCATCCACATAACAAACATAATAACGTGAGCCATAGCTTGAGATCACTTAACTTGGGCCTCATACATAAGAATAAATGAGTTCAAGAGGTTGAGAAACATTATGAGTAGATGCAGAAAAAGGTAATTGTGGCTCTTGGCCACCTGGCATTGAAGACAAACATAATCTCTATTACTAGATCCGACAAGCAATTTATTTGTAGCAAGAACTTGTTGGACAATGAGATATGATGCATGTCCAAGACAATGATGCTAATATGAGATAGAGACTACGATACCAACAAAGGGAAAGGAAGAATGCTCTGAAAAGGTTGCGAGAAATGTAAAAACCATCTCTTGTGTGACCATTATGCAGGATGTTCTCTGAGTAATCATTGATTAAAAAAAAGAGTTGTGAAACTCAAAGTAAACATTATTATCATGTGCAAATTTTTGAACAAAGAATAGATTTATTTATTTATTTGAGGCACAACACTAATTTGATTCAAAACAAAGGAAGAAGAAGGAAAATATGCAGTGCCAGTGTGTGTTATATCCAAACCTAGGCCATCACCAACTTAAATTTGATCATTCCCACCATATTCTTCTCCTCGTATATTCAAATTATTAAAGTTGATTAGTAAAGTGATTGTTGGGGACTATAGGTGGAAGCATAATTGGCTTGAGGAGTGGAACGCGTAGGTGGTGGTAAAAAGTTAGAATCAAATCACTTGAAGCAATAAGAAGCAATGTGTCCTGGATTATCATAAAGTTGGCACCAAAGATTGTTATTAGAAATACCATTAAAACAAGAGGAAGACTAAGAATTACCTTGGCCAAACTCGTGGTTGTTGTAGTATTGGCTACGCCCCCTTCCTCAAGTGTTAGAACGACCTCTACCTCCAGACAGATTTTGCTGCCTTAGAGCATCATTGGCAGTACGGTGGTTACAGCCTGATTGTTGTGTTGAATTCGGGCTTCACATGTAAGTAACATGGAATATGCTTCTTCTAAAGTGATAAAGTCATCCCTGTGAGAGATAGTAGAAACAAGAGAATTATATTTTGGACCTAAACCATCTAGCAAGTAAGTAATAATGTCATCATTTTTCATTACTTGACTAGCAATTGCTAATTCATCAGTGAGCCATTTAACGAGCATGAAATATTCGCTTGCAGTATAACCTCCTTTGTGAATAATGGCCAGTTGTGAGTGAACTTGCATCGCCTTTGCATGAGATTGAGAAGCAAAGGCAGAGTTGAGAGCAGTCCAGACTTCATTATAGGTACTGTAGTGAGCTACTTGAGCTAGTACTTCATTTGAAAGAAAAGAATTAATAGAACTAAGAATGAGATTATATTGTGTTTATCAAATCTCATAATTTAGATTAGGAGTTTTTGAGCCATCAGCTACAAGAGCTTCTTTTTCAGGCTGTTTAATAGTACTATCAACATAACCAAAGACTTTCTAGCCTTTGAGGTAAGGTAACATGGTGGCTTTCCAAGTAAGGAAATTAAGACGGGCGAGTTTGGTAAGGTTTACGTTTGTGGAGGGATTAAAGAGGGGGAGGGTAGTGCCAAAGGCATTTGTAGTTGATGAATTGGGAGAAGCAAACATGGTGAAAGAAAGAGTTGTTTGAGACTTTTGTCACTATAGCTCTGATACCATATAGATTTTAAAATTGCATCGAAGTGATATATCTCTTCTCATTGATTTTAAGATTACATGTGATATTAATGATACAATCTATGCAACTAAAGCTCCTATTTTGTCGATACAATTGAAATCAAATTACAAATTGTCATTAAAAATATTATCTGAACATTTCCTTATTACGTGGGACTCTGCATGGACGTTGTGAACTGGGTCTCATGGACTGATGTTGTGGAGTGGGACTCCTTGTCTTGTTTATTTGTTGCATTACTACTGCACTAATAACATTATCTGTTTCATTGATAGCCAATGTTCCTGGATTTGCTCCGTTAGTATGAAATTAGGAGATGATGTAAATTTATAGATCCCCAACCTATGAGCTATGTCTTCCTTGCCAATGATCCATGTCGCTATGCCTAGTGAATTGATTTATTGAAACATAGTATATAGCTTCCAATTGGCTCGATGATTCAGTGCAAGAAAGATTGGTATTTGCTAGGGTTAACCTTTCTTAGCACATGCATTTTTCCCTCCAAAGCTAAGTTTGAACCCTATCTAGTCAAAATTTATATAAATTACAAATCAAGATTTTTTATGGAATGTTTTAAATTATATTAAATTTATAATTTACGTTATTAATAAAATTATATTGTAATCTTATTATTTCTCTTAAGATTTATATATCATCTTAGATAAATTTCATATAAGAAATATTATTTAAAATGAATATTCTTTTAAATACTTATTTGAAAAAAAAACTTTTAAATACATAAAAAGTTATGGTATAGAATCCAAATCCATAAAAATGTAAAATACCCATTTATGAAATTTTCATTTATTTTATGAGTATAATCTATAAATAAAGTGAAATAATGTTGTTCCTTTATTTTCAGTGTGTAGTGTTGAATAAAGAACTCACTATTTTGGGAGATAAAAGCTCTCTGCCATTTTATTATGTGAACGAAGGTGGCTTAAATAGCTTACAAAAGAGAAACATGAAACAAAATGCAACCCATGTTTTCACAACACCTAGGAACATGGTAACAACTACATTAAAGATAAAAACTATTTGACTATATGTTCTAGTAAGTCAGGACTCATTATTTATGGAAATCTCAACTAGCCTACGTGGAGTAAACTATAGAAATAACTAACATAAGACTAAGTCAACATAAATCCTAAGTTAAACATCCTCCATTAAACTGAATCATGTTATATTCAGTTTACATACACCCATGAGACTTTGTAACTTCAAGAAGTTATTAAGCTTTAGAGGCTTGGTCATGATATCGGCAATCTGCTCTTGTGAAAAATAGTGAACCAAATCGACAACTCCATCGTTGGTAAGCTCACATAGAAAATGGAAGTGAACATCTATGTGTTTGCTTCGGCCATGGAATACCGGATTTCTTAACAGCTTTATAGATGAACTATTGTAACAATATACTATCATAGCTCCTTGTTGAGCAAAACCCAGTTGGTTAAAAATTCATCTTAACCAAACAACTTGACATGCGCAAGAAGCAACTGCTGTGAATTCAATGTCAGTGGTTGATAGAGTAACCACTGATTGTTTCTTCAAAGACCAAGATATAGATCCTACACTTAACATGAACACTTGACTTGAAGTATTCCTTTTGTCCTCTACATCTCCTACATAATCACTATTGGTGAAAGGTTTCAATTTTTCGTGTTCCCCCCTCTTATAAAGCATCCTAAAATCAACAATACCTTTAAGGTACCTTAAAACTTGTTTACCAGTCTATAGATAAGTTTTAGTAGGCCACTCTATTGAAAAAATACCTTGATTAAAATAGTTTTGATGAGCCAACTATGTTTTCAAGTAAAAAAGAACAAGTCTTAAGTATTTCTTAAATGAGTAAGCTGCAATGCATAAGAAATAAACAAACTGAGTACCAAAAAAATAAAACAATAATTCTCTGATAAAGGTACTGTAGCAAACTATTAAATAATTTATAAATATGATACGGCAAATGAAATAGATAGATAAGAAAATTTATGAGCTTTGAAAGTTTATTTTTAAAAGTAGCAACTCCTCTATAAGCCTTTTTGAAAAAGTCAAAATAGATATTATATTTTATTAAAAAAGGTGGCTTTTGAAAAGACAAACTTCTACCACTTACATCTACTCATGCAGCCTACAAAACAAGAAGATAAACTCCATAAGATAAACCATGCAAGTGGATAAAAAAATGATCGTACATATTTGAAAAACAAAGTGCTGGAGATTATAAGATAAAAATTAAATGTCCATGAAGGCTTGTAGCTATAAAATTAAGGAGACAAATAGCTGCGAAAATAAATGAAATACAATTATGAAACTCACAAGCTAGTGGATGTCCCTCGATTATAAATATGTAACTCCAAGAGAAGTGAAGATAGATTTGAATGAAGCCAACTTTAAAGAAGCTGCACTCTGAGCTTTAGCAAGTTGAATACACTTCTCCATCTAGCCTTGCTTGATATACTATCTTAAGGGAGCCTTGAGCTTACTTATAATCACTCAGCTAGGTAACCTATGAGAAAACCTAGTGATTAAAAGGTTACCTGGGTTGTGGTGTAAAAAGCTAAGTGCTTGACCCTGGGTTAGAGTTTTCTAGGTTCTTGAGTGAAAAACATAGTGTTTGTGAGGTTGCCTAGTAAGGGATGTAAAAAGCATTGAGTGCTTAAGCCTATGAGAGAGTTTAGCTGGGTTCTTGAAAAAAAACCAGTAGGAAAGTAGGTTAACCAGGGTCTTGGTTTTAAAAGGTTATGACAAGCTTAAGCCTATAATTTGTGATTACCCATATAGTAAAATTTCCTTGCTGTGTGGTTGGGAAGTGGACGTATGATCTAACTTTTGTTGGGTCTAAACCACTATACATCTTGGTGTGATTCTTCATTTCCTTTATCTCTTCATTGCTAATTACTTACTCAAAGTTTTCTTAAAACAAGTTGCTCAAAGACTTCTTATTTCTTAAGAAACAATCTTTCTATACAACTTTTGATCATTATTTAACATATCATCACTTTGAACTAGCTTTGAAAACACACTTCAAGGAAGCTTATTCACTTAAGTTTGTTTGAATTAATTATTTACCTTTGAAGTCATTACAGAGGAGAAATCAAGTTCTTCATATTACTTAAATAAGAAATATTTTTTACCTGCTCGAAAAAATTTTTAAAACCTTAGAGCACCCAATTCAACCCCCCTTCTTAAGTGCTTAACCTCATTTTGCATTAACATTTGGTATCAAAGTTTTGGTCTCTACTTTCAGGTTAAACATCCTGGAGAAAAGATCTTTACAGCAAAATGAATTCAAGCAACATGGTAGAATGTCACTCCACATCCTGGCCACCTTTCTTTGATGGCAACAATTATACCTACTAGAAAGAAAGAATGGGATCTTTATTCAATTTGTAGACTATCATGCATGACGTGTAATCAAAAAAGGTCCTTACATGCCAAGCAAAGTTGTACATGGCATGACTATATCAAAACCAGAGGAGGAATAGTCTGATAAAGACATCAAGTTACTCGAGACTAATGCCAAAGCTATAAATCTCATGTACTACACAGTTAATGCAAAGGGATATAGACAAATCTCTAGATGTAAAATAGCAAAAGAGATGTGGAAGAAATTGCAGGTCATGTATGAAGGAACTGCTGAGGTTCGAGAAACCAAGATTGACATGCTAGTTCATGAATATAAACTGTTCAAGAAGAAGGAGAGTGTGAAAATTGAAGAAATGTTTAAAAGGTTATCTAGCATCATCAATGATATAGATTCCTTGGAAAGAAACTTCTCTAACAAAGAATTTGTCAGGAAAGTTCTTCGAGTTCTCAGCAAACCTTGGCAGGCCAAAATAACAGAAATCCAAGAAGGTATAAACTTAAATGGAATGTCATATAATGAGCTACGAGGAAATTGAATTTCTTATGAAAACAACTTCATGAGAGATGATGCTGAAAGTTCAAAACCATCAAAAAAACATTGTTTTTTAAGTCTACTATTGAAGCTGATACAACTGATGACAGCAAGGAAAAATAATTTGCGTTCTTCATAAGAAGAATGTATAAATTCTATAAGAAAAACAACTACTACCAAAAAAAGGGACAGCTTAAATGATCAAGTCACTAGTTATGAATGCAAGAAATCTAGACATGTGAAAGATGACTGTCCACTCCTTATGAAGAAACATTTAGAAGGAAAGAAAAAGAAAGTTGTGGTAGCTGAATAAACCTGGAGTGAAAAGATCAATCTGACTTTTCAGTTAGTGACTCTGATAACGAAGAACAAATTTCCAACCTTTGTCTCATGGTAAACGATCAATCAGAAGATGAGATAACAAATAATAACTCTTACAATGAACTACAAGAAGCATTTGATTTACTTTTTGAAAATTATAACAAAGTTGGTATGAACTATTATGTTCTTAGAAAATCACATCACATCACTAGTAGTGAATTGGAAAAGTCAAGAAAAGAAAAAGAAGAATTAAAATAGAAAAATAAAGAACTAACAATTAAAAATGAATCACTTAAGGAGAGGTAGAGTCATTAGAAAATAAGATTGCAAAGTTTACAACCAACTCAGCTAAGCTAGACACTATGCTAAGATCTCTAAGAAATCTTCTTGATAAAACTGGTCTAGGATTTCCTCAAAGTAAGTCAAAAGAAAAATCAAAAAAGTTTTCCTCCAAAGTTTAAAGGAAAACCAAGAAATTACTCACACAAAAATAAAGAACAAATAAGGAGAGAAATCATATTACCATTGTGGAAAAGTAGGTCATGTTTTAAGAAACTGCAACCAGAAAAAATATTCTCAGCAAAAGATTAAGCAAGTATGGGTTCCAAAAGGTACACCAGTACCTAAAGGAGCAATTACTAAACCCTAAGGACCAAAAACAAGTTGGGTACCTAAGTTTGGTTGAATAATTGTTGTAGGTGTGCTTGATCTCAAGATATAAGAAAGAGTAATGGTATCTTAATAGTCGTTGCTCAAGGCACATGATAGGAAAAGCCACCAAGTTTTGCTATCTTGAAATGAAAAGAGGTACAGTAACTTTTGGAGACAACAAGAAAGGTGAAATAATCCCTAGAAACTCTTCTTCCACTATTGATAATGTTTATCTTGTTGAAGGATTAAAACATAATTTTCTAAGCATAAGCCAACTATGTGACAAAGTGCATAAAGTCATCTGTGAAACATCAAAATGCATTGTTTTTGACATTCAAGGTAACAACATTCTATTTTCTGGAATAAGATATAAAAGTGTGTATATTGTGCATTTAGAAGATATCTTTTTAAAATCTTTTGATTGTCTTGCCTTTACAATTGTTGAAAAGCACCTATGGCATAAAAGGCTTGGTCATGCTAGTATACATTTGATTTATAAATTACCAAGAAAAGATCTAGTTATGGGTTTACCACAAATAAAATTTAAGAAAAATCATATTTGTGTAGCATGTCAAAAAGGAAAACAAACTAGATCTTCTTTCAAAGGTAAAGACTATGTCTCAAAACCATTATATTTGTTGCATACGGATTTGTTTAGACCTACTACGACTCAAAGCATGAGTGGAAAAAGGTATTAATTAGTTATTGTTGATGATTTCTTCATATTTACTTGGGTCTTCTTTCTTGCTCATAAGGTTAAGAGTTTCAACATTTTTGAAAAGTTTTGCAAGAAAGTTCAAAATGAAAAAGGATATCTTATCAAAATCATAAGAAGTGATCATTTAAGAGAATTTGAAAACAAATTCTTTGAAAATCTATGTGAAAATATTGGAATTAATCACAATTTTTCTACTTCAAGAACTCCACAGTAAAATGGAGTTGTGTAAAGGAAAAATAAAACTCTTCTCGATATGACAAGAACAATGCTTTGTGATAATGAGATTCCTAAGAAATTTTGGGCTAAGGCTATGAACGCTATTTGTTATATCTTAAATAGATGTTTGATAAGACCAATCTTAAAGAAAACTTCTCATGAGTTATGGAAATGAAGAAAACCAAATATTAGTTATTTTCATACTTTTGGCTGTAAATGTTTCATTTTAAATAATGACTAATATAACTTAGGCAAGTTTGATGCCAAAATCAATGATGAAATTTTTCTTGGTTACTCCATATCAAGCAAAGCTGATAGTTTATAACAAAAGAAGTATGATTGTTGATGAAACCATTCATGTTGTGTTTGATGAAACTGACATTTCTTCTCTGAGTAAGCAAAAAGAATCTATTTCTAATGAAGAAGAAAATAGTGAAGGAATCTCCTTCAAAATGATCAATTTAAGTGATGAATCTAAATCTCAAATAGAGCATCCTTAGGTTCCTATTGATAGGGAACAACAGATGGAGAATACTTAAGAAGATCAAAGCAGAGAAAATTAAAAAGAAAATGAGCAAGAAGGAACTTCAACTAGAACTATGAGAGAATGGAAAAATACTCAATCATATCCTACAGATTTATCATTGGAGATCCCACTATAGGAATAAGAACAAGAGCCTCATACCAAAGTACAAATCACATGACTTTCATGTCCCAAATAGAATATAAGAATGTTCATGAAGCACTTAAAGATGAGTCATGGATACTGGCTATGTAAAAAGAACTAAATTAGTTTAAGAGAAACAAAATCTGGACCCTTGTATGAACTCCTAAAAATCAATCAATTATTGTTACCAAATAGGTATTTAGAAATAAACTGGATGAATTAGGTAATGTGGTAAAGAAACAACGCAAGATTGGTTACTCAAGGGTATAAGCAACAAGAAGGTATAGACTATGATGAAACTTATGCACTTATCGCTAGTTTAAAATCTATCAGAATGTTACTTGCATTTGCATGTTTTAAAGGACTTAAAATTTTCCAAGTGGATATTAAAAGTGTTTTCTTAAATGGTTTCTTAAATGAGGAAGTATATGTTAAGCAACCGTCTAGTTTTAAGCAAGCTAAATTTTTTAAACGTGTCTTTAAACTAACTAAAGCACTCTATGACTTAAAACAAGCTCCTAGAGCTTGGTATGAAAAGTTAAGTAGTTTTATAATAAACCATCATTTTGCTAAAGGAACCATTGATACAACCATATTTACAAGATCCACAAAGCATGATATATTAAGTGTTCAAATATATGTGGATGACATTGTTTTTGGATCTACTAATGAGCTATTGTGCAATTAATTCTCTGATTTATTGAAAAGTGAATTTGAGATAAGCATGATGAGAGACATCATCCTTTCTTAGGCTTCAAATAAAGCAATCTCAAGAAGGAATCTTCACTAATCAATTAAAATATCCAAAGGAGCTACTAAAGAAGTATGGTGTGGCTAAAGCAAAAATTGCCGAGACTCTTATAGGATGCTCAACTAAGCTCAAGTTAGATGAACAAGGTAAATCTATTGACCAAAAGATCTACAGAGTTATGATTGGCTCTCTACTATACTTAATTGTTAACAGGCCTGATATAGCTTTTAGCATATGCTTGTATGCTAGATTTCAAGTTAATCCTAAAGAATCACATCTAAGTGTTGTTAAGAGAATTTTTAGGTATCTTCTAGGAACTCAAAACTTAGGTTTATGGTATCCTAGGAGTAACTTCTTTGATCTTATTGGTTACTCAGATGCTAATTTTAGGGGAAGTAGAATATATTAGAAAAAGTACTAGTGGAACTTGTCAATTCTTAGGATACTGTTTAATCTCATGGCATAGTAAGAAATAAAACTTAATTACTCTCTCAACTGCAGAAGCTAAGTATATTGCTCTTGGAAGTTGCGGTGCTCAAATGATTTAGATGAGGTAGTAATTAAAAGACTTTAGATTAAACTTTTACAACATTCCTATTAAATGTGATAACACTAATGCAATAAACTTGTCAAGAAATCCCATACAACATTCTAGGACTAATCACATAGAAATTAAGCATCACTTCTTAAGAGATTATGTACAAAAAGGTGATATACAGTTAGAATTTGTCAGTACTGATAATCAATTAGCAGACATATTCACCAAACCTCTTAGTGAAGAAAAATTCCTAAATATCCTTAGAGAAATTGGAATGACAAATCCATTGTAAGTCTAAGTCAAGTTACTCAAATACGCTTGGTTACTCAATATTGCTTACACTTAATTACTTAAATGTGATGTGGCTATTCAGTTTATTTCAGATTTAAAAGTTAATAACTGCCATGATTAGTTTTTCTTGGAAATTGAAACTTGCTGCCAAACTAAATGTCAAATCAATTGAAAACTGTTAGAATAATTAAGTACTAGGTGTTGGCACTAATTAAAATATGATCATTGAGTTACCACAAATACATCTCCTAAGCACTTATTCATTTCCTCTGAAACTCCATTGCCATCTTCTCTTAAGCTTCACCAAAACATTCATTTTTTCCACCATTCTCAAGTGCTACCACTAACGTAAACACCAAAACCCTCATTTTCCATCATCTTCAAACCTACAACAATGTCTTCGTCTTTAAAAACTGGAAAGAAAAGGAAACCCTCTGAAGCATCTAGTTTAGGATTAAACGAAAAGGTAAAAACTAGTGTTCCAAAATCTTTCAAAGCCCCACAAGCTCAAGCCTCTTACGAAAATGACTTCATGCATCAAAGGCATTCAATCCCTTAAGAGATAAATATTAAGTTTTTTAAAAATGAAAACTTGAAGATTTTTAGTTGTATGGAAAGTATCAAGTCGATAAATTTCTTTAAGATTAGGGCTGAAATCTATCCTGTGATTATCAAAGAATTTTATGCCAATCTAAGGTTTAAGAAAGGAAGTTTAGAAGGATCTTCAATTCTAAGAGGCAAAAGAATAGTTGTGAACTGTAGTAAAATGGAAAAAAGATAAAATGTCCAAATGTTGGCCTTAGGATGTTTTCTAGTTATGTTGATGTTGAATTTGGCAATTACTTACATGATGAAGCAGTATAGAAATCACCAACAATAGATGCAACATTGTTGATGCCTCTACCCTAAAACCTAACCTTGGGATTCGGTTACATGTGATGAATCATATGGTGATGCCCATATTTGGAAAATCTAATACATTCTGCATATGGTGTGCATCTAATGGGATAAGGCTAAATCGGCTTATATCATTATTAATCACATGAAGGCTTGCTTAACAAAGGAAAGTGCTAAATTACCATATGGTGCAATCATCACCCTCTTACCTAAAGATACAAGAGTTCAGTTAGAGAATGTAGGAAGAGAATCTACTTCTGAAATGGGAAATTATGATCTAAGATTACTTATGAACATGGGGATCAAGAAGGATGAAGAAGGAAACTAGAATAGAATAAAAAGAGTCTCTTCAAGTAGCATGAAGGAAGATATTAGAAAAGAAACTAAAGAAAAGACACCGGAGGAGAAGGATAAGGCAACTGAAGTTAAAAAGGATGCCTATATTGCACCAATGGAAGTCTCTGCACCTAGAAATATAAAGGTGAAAACTATAAGACACAAACCACCATTCAAAGATGTAAGGATAAGGAACTCTTGAGGGAAAGGAAAAGGAAATATAATCAGAGATACCAAATGAAGAAGAAGCTAGAACCCTAACAAAAAGAAATATAGATTAAGATAGAGGATGAAGCCTTATCAAGAAATCTTGACCAATCCACAAAGAGTCTTCCTAAGGAAAAGAAGAAGAAGGTAGCTTTAATCGCCACTCAAAAATTCATGAGAATTTCTTTCATTCAAAAGAAAAATGGTCGTAAGGGAGAAACTCTCATGGTAGAGCTGTCAAATAATAGTGAAGAAAGTAAGACATATAAAGGAAAAACTCCAAGCTTGATTATTATAGAAGAATCCCAAAGTTAGTCCATTGACAGTAAGAAGGAGGAAAAGTCACCAAAAAAATAGAGAAAGTTACTTAAGAAAGAAGACAAGTCACTTGAGAAGCAAACAAAGTCACCATAAATAGAAGAGGAACAAATTGAGCATGAAATGCCCTTCTTACATGAGAATGTAATGAAAACAAGAGTGAGTGAAAATGTACTCACACCTATATTCCTTAAGGACGATGAAGAAGAAGAAGAAGAAGTATCTCTAGTAAGGAACAGAAGGAAGAATCTATGCAGGTTTTGAAGCAAGCTCCCCCAAAGACCATCACTTTTGCCCTGATCATTCAGTTATACCTCCATCCTCTCAAAAGCCTAAGCTTGTTGAGAGCTTAAAGAAAAATCAACTTCAAATGAAAGCAACCTTGCCTCCCATTATACCAAAAGTTGCTAAGGAAGCCGTTGAAAAGCCCACCAAAGATAAGCAAGAAGCTTAGAAGAAAGTAGGATTGAAGGACAAAGGAAACCAGAAGATGTATGACATGGAAGAATTAACTTTAGAAGTTGTAAAAGATAGAAAGCCTAACAGATGTAGTGGTTGAACATCAAGAAGAGTTGAGAAGCTTTGCATCAAAAGTTCAATATGAGATAGCAGAAATGAAGCATCACATGGCTAAGCAGTACACATTGATTGAGAAAATACTTTATTCACTGAGAGCTTCTAAACTGCCAATCAAAAGGACAGATATTGCCATCACCTTCTAGCCTACCACAGATAAAACTCTAGAGGAAGAAATTGCCCATATTGACTCTGATGAAACCACTTCTGACCCTGCTGCCAACCCCACCCATCATTCTCTTAGCCCTACAATGCTTCCTAATTAGCCTACATAAGTTTATGATCTTTCTTTCAATACTATGAATGCTGCTTTTGTCTTTTGTTGACAACTGTGTTTATTTACATCTAGTTATGTCCTTTCTTTTGTTTGTTGAGAATGTCTCTAGACTTGCTACTATTTGTTTTAGACATAGTATATATACAGCATAATGGATATTATCTTCTATTACCTCCAAATCTTATTTTTGATGATGCCAAACGGGGAGAGATATATGCAATTTGCTAAAAGAATGCAAGATAAAACATAGATAAAGGCATATACTCAGGGGGAGCACGAAATATGCTAAGGGAAGCATTCTCAACCTCCTTATTTACAAATTATAATTAACTTATTCAAATTCTTTTTTACTTAACATCTTGCATATTATTTAGTTGTCATAAAAGAAAAGCGTGATTGTTGAGAAAATATCTTGATTAAAATAGTTTTGAGGATCCAACTATGTTTTCAAGTCAAAAAGAACAAGTCTTAAGTATTTCTTAAATGAACAAACTACAGCGCATGAGAAATAAGCAAGTGAGTACCCAAAAAAATATTTCTCTAACAATGGCACTGTAGCAAACTATTAAATAATTTATAAATTTGATACGAAAATTAAGATAAATGGATAAAAATTTTATGAGCTCCGAAAGTTTGTTTTTAAAAGTAGCAACTCCTTTAGAAGCTTTTTTGAAAAAGTCAAAGTGGATATTATATTTTATTCAAAAATGTAACTTTTGAAAAGACAAGCTTCTGCCACTTACATCTGCTCATGCAGCCTACAAGACAAAAAGATAAACCATGTAAGTGGATCAAAAAAGCAGTATACATACTTGAAAAATAAAGTGCTTGAGATCATAAGATAAAAATCAAATGTCCATGAAAGATTACAGTTGTAAAATCAATGAGACAAATAACTGAGAAAATAGTTGAAGTACAATTATGAAACTCAACGACTAGTGGATGTCCCTCGAATATAAATATGCAACTCGAAGAGAAGTGAAGATAGATTTGAATGAAGCCAACTTCAAAGAAGCTGCACTCTAAGCTTTAACCAGTTGAATGCACTTCTCCATCAAGCCTTGTCTGGTATATTATCTTGAGGGAGCCTTGAGCTTACTTGTAATCATTCTTAAATTCTTGTAAAGTTAGCAAGGTAACCTGTGAGAAAACCTAGTGATTGAGAGGTTACTCGGGTTGTGGTATAAAAAGCTGAGTGCTTGAACTTGTGTTAGAGTTTGCTTCGTTCTTGAGTGAAAAACCTAGTGTTTGTGAGGTTACCTAATGAGAGATGTAAAACGCAATGAGTGCTTGAGCATGTGAGTGAATTTGCCTAGGTTCTTAGGAAAAACTCAGTGGGAAAGTAGGTTAACCAGGGTCTTGGTTGTAAAAGGCTATGACAAGCTTGAGCCTGTTATTTGTGATTACTCATATAGTAAAATTCTCTTGCTCTATGCTTAGGGAGTAGATGTAGGATCTAACTTTTGTTGGCTCTAAACTACTATGCATCTTAGTGTGATTCTTCCTTTCTCTTATCTATTAATTACTTAATACTTATTCACAATTCTTAATTCTTAATAAACAATCTTTCTATATAACTTCTGATCTTCATTTAACATATCATCACTTTGAACTAGTTTTGAAAACACACTTCAAGGAAGTTTGTTCACTTAAGTTTGTTTGAATTAATTATTTACCCTTTAAGTCATTACCAAGGAGTAACCAAGTTCTTCAGGTTACTCAGATAAGAAATATTTTCTACATACTCAAAAAAGTTTTTAAAACCTTATAGCACCTAATTCAACCTCCCTTCTTGTATCTTAACCTCATTTTGCACTAACACACTTCATGAACTGGTTAATTATACTTACTACAAACATGATATCAAGTTGAGTGCCATTAAGTACATTACGCAACCTAGAATTTGCTTCTAGAAATAGCTATTCACTTTCATTCTATTTGAATCCTTGATCAGTTTTGCACCAAGTACTATAGGATTGTAAACTGAGTTACATTCACCCATTTCAAATCTTTCTAAAATCTCTTAAGCATATTTTTTTTTGGATAAATGAATATTCCATTCATATTTTGCAGCACCTCAATACCCAGAACAAACTTCATCCTCTCGACATCTATCATCTCAAACTCATTCATCATTGATTGTTTGAATTCATTAAACGTGATGTATCATTTCCAATAAATATTAAATCATCAACATAAAGGCTAATAATGAGAATTTTACCTCCTTCACCAGCTTTGACAAATAGTGTACTCATAGAGGCATTTCTCAAAACCTTGCTACACCAAATATGATTCGATCTGACTAAACTAATCTTGAGGGGCTTGTTTAAGCCCATATAATGCTTTCTTAAGTCTATAAACTTTCTCTTTGTTCACTTTCACAATGTATACAGGCGGTTGTTCAACATAAACTTCCTCCCTTAATTCAACATGTAGGAAGGTTAACTTGACGTCCAGTTCGTAGATAGTCCACCCTCTTTGTGCTGCTAGTGAAATGATGAGTCTAATGGTGTCTAGTCGAGCTATAGGGGTGAATACCTTAGAATAATCAATTCCATGTTGTTGCTTGTATCCTTTAGCAACTAATTGAGCCTTATACTTCTCCACCTCATCATTTTCTTTGAGTTTTATTTTAAATACCCATTTAACCCCAACTTTCTTCCCATTCTCATGTAGATCTGTTAGCTCCCACATGGTGTTTCTTTTGATAGCTTTTATCTCCATATCCATTGCCTTTCTCGACTTGATGCTCTTCATTGCTTCACTATAACATAGGGGATCACTATCTATAAATTTAGCTATGTAGTTTGTGTTTTCTTCTTCCAAAAGACCCTCACCGCTGGTGTACTATCTCATCCAAATTGGTGGCCTTCTAATTCTACTTGCATTTAATTATGATGCTTGCTCTGCTATTGGATCAATTGGATCATCATTTTTTAGTGCATCTGTAGTGATCTCAGTTTCTTAGATTGGTTCACCATTTGTGTCATTATTAGTAGCTTCATCATGATCATTACATTCCAGGTTGACATTCATATTTTCTTGATGTTGATGCTTTTAGTCTCAGCTCATATCTTCTTCAAATATGACATTTCGACCTATGATTATTTTTTATGTCACTGGGTTGTATAGTTTATAAGCCTTCGATTCTTCACTGACTCCCTATAAGATGCATTTGAAGCTTCTTTCATCAAACTTGGACCTTTGGTTTTCTGGGATGTGAACATGGCCAATACAACTAAATATTCAAAAGTGAGCAATTGATGGTTTGTGGCTACTCCAGGCCTCTTTTGGGGTCATGTTCTTAATAACAAAGGTTGGATTTTCATTAAGAACATGAACTGTTCAATTAATAGCTTCAAGCCAAAATGTTTTGGGAACTTGTTTATCTGTAAGCATACTTTGAACAAGATTCAGCACGATCATGTTCTTCCTTTTACAACTCCATTATGTTGTAGAGTATAAGTAGAGGTAAGTTACCTTGAATGCTATCTTCATTGCATAGGGAAGTAAATTCAGTAAAGATGAATTCATCCCCTCAATCAATCCCTAACCCCTGTATGCATGCATCAGTCTCCTTCCGCACTTAAGCTTTAAAGCATTTGAAGGTAACAAATGCTTCTCATTTTTCTGCCAAAAAGTAAGTCCAAATCTTCCTACTATAAACATCAATAAAGATGATAATATACCTTTTATTTCCATTTGATGTGGGTTTAATGAGGCTGCAATTATCAGCATGAAGAAGTTAGAGAACTTGTGCAGCCCTTCAATTGCTTATTTTTTGGGAGTGAGGCTCTATATTGTTTACCAATTAAACATCTTTCACATGCTTGCAGAGGAGCTTGAATTTGAGGTAGACCATGAACCATATTGTTGTCCCACAATTTTCTTAAACCCACATAGTTTAAGTGTCCAATCCTGCAATGCCAAAGTTGAGTGATCTTGTCTGAGATGCTATTGTTACAAATGTGCTGCTGTGATGAACTTTGACCAAGCAATATTAACATTCGATTGGATGACATTGAGGGCTCAGATAGCAATCATTTCTCTGGATGGTAGATTCTGCATTTGTCTTGTTTGATGACAATTGTTAATCGCTTTTCCTGAAGTTGCTTAATACTAAGTAAATTACTTTTCAATGCAGTCACATAAAATACTTTTTTGATTACTTGAGTAATTTTATTAACTTGGAATTTCATAATTCCTTTCCCCATTAAAGTGTCATCAAAAGAAAGAAATATATCTTTCTTACCACTTATGTGATTGCTACATCCTGAGTCAAGGTACCAGGTTTCCACCTAGTTGTGTATCTCCTCACCTACATGCGCCATAAGTAGCATCTCTTCGTTGGTCTCGACATAGTTGGTTGTAGTGTCATGTGATTTCTTTGGGCACTCGTATTAAAAGTGTCTTAACTCATGACAATTATGACATTCAATATGAGATTTATCAAAGTTATACCTGCCTTGGCCTTGGCCATATCCACGGTTGTTGTTACGCCCACGTCATCTTCCCCCCTGAAGTTCCTTCATTAGGCACCTTAAAATAACAGGCTTCAAGAAGTAAGTGATTGTTCATCCGTTGTTTATACACCAATAGGCTACTTTGGAGCTCATCAATTGAAAGGATGTAGAGATCATTAGACTTTTCAATTAAGCATACTACGTAGTCAAATTTAGGTGTCATTGATCGTAGAATCTTCTCAACTACATCCACATCCTACATTTTCTCACCATGAATTCACTTTTTATTGGCTATGGTGAGAACTCTAGCAAAGCAATTTGTAATTGATTACCCTTTCTTCATGTGAAGCTCCTACCATTCCTAGCTCAAGGTTTGCAATTGAGCTCGCTTGACCCTTGTTGTTCCTTGGTACTTTTCTTTAGTGAATCCCATATATCTTTTGTAGTATCCTTATTTAAGATAGTCTTTAGGATAGGTTTATCTATAGCTTTAAAATAAATAATTCTTTCATTTCAAGTCCTTAAGTTTCATCTCTATCATTTTTTACTGTCCCTCAGTATCTTCCTCACCCATTGCTGCTACAGGGATACCTTGCTCCATCAAGTTCCAATACTCTTTGAACCTTAAGAAGTTTTCTATTAACATGGACCAGTGGTCATAGTGACTAGTAAATATGGGTATGGAAGGTTGAACGAAGCAGCTCTCTATTGCCATGTTTACAATAAAAGCTTCTGCTTTTACACTCTGACTCACTCACTTGTTTGGAACTCTATTTAAACTTGCTCACTCAAATGTATTGGCTTTGATACCATAATGTTGAATAAAGAACTCACTGTTTTGGGAGATCAAAGCTCTCTGACATTTTATTATGTGAACAAAGGTAGCTTAAATAGCCTACAAAGGTGGAAACTATCTTACTTTGAAGTATAGAATACTCCAGAATAGGTTTTTTATTTTTTAATTATTTAATTATTGTTATATTTTTTTTAAAAAAATAAGTGTAAAAAACTTTAAAAATATATAAACAAAAGCCAAAAGAGTTTTTTTTTTTTACTTTTATTGTGTTTTTCTACTTTGTTTTTTAAATTATTTTTTAATAGTTGTGTTAAGAAACTTTTCTTAATTTTTTAATTTTTTCAAAATTTTTTAAATTCTTCAAACTTATTTCTTAAAATAAAAAATATAACAATAATTAAAATATTAAAATATTTTAAAAATAAAAAACCTACTCTAAAAATTTGATGAAATAGGAAGTAAATTATTCATGTGCTAGTCTCTTTTAAATATAATTGAGAATTTAATTGAAAGTAATTAAGATTGTTTGAAGTACAAGTCTTGGTAGGCTGGAGGATGCTACCTAAGTGATAGTTTTTTACGCCAATCACGTGCTCAGAATTGAAGCATGACATTTGTCTAATGTTAGAAAATATTCTTTTGTGTTTCCTTCTATAAACCATGCAGTATAATTACAATTTATACTCTTAATGTTGATAGGTAAAAGATTTCCATGTAACAAAAAATAAAATCTAAATGCAATAATTTTGTATTAACACAATTTGTTGGTAAGATTATATTCATACCTTTTCAAGAGACAAAAGCGAACAAAGAGTAAGACGGCACCCAACAGCGAACGGGGGACAATGACCATTAATGGCGAATAGTGAAATGGGATTTGGAGAGTGGGATGATAGCTATTTAGGGGATTTGGGGGACGATTATTTAGAAATGGAGTTTGCGGCGGGAGGGGAGACGATAACCAGCATTTCTCATTAATTTTTTCAGTGAGAAATTTGAATTTCAGAAACTCTAATTTGCGCTGCTTAATCGAAACGGTGCTGTAATATCTAAGGAAATTTCTCATTGATTGATCCGTGAGGAATTCAAATTCTAGCAACCCTAATTTGTACCGAAAATGGTGCATTTCATCTCTTACGGATTTTGTTCGTGAGAAATTCAATTTCAAAAATATCGAAACACACTGCTTAAATGAAAAAGTTTGTTTCAATTCTCACGAACTTTTTCACGAATTGTTCCATGAGAAACATTTCTCACGGACAATGTGTGTGAGAATATTTTCGCACAACATTCCTGCCATTTTGGCTGTTTTTTGTCACGAATCTCCTAGCTTTCTCGCGGAACTTTCTATTGGACACATGGACTGTGAGAAACTCTGTGAGAAAATTGCACAAAAATCCATCAAGCATGATATTCATGTGAAATATGCGTGATTTCCATGAGAAATTCTCACAAAATTTTTGTCCGTGAGAAAATTGTTGATTTCTTGTAGTGAAACTTGATGCTCATACAATGGGAATTAATTTTGCTTTTAAAAAAGAATAACATACTCTAACTTCCTTTCTATTTTGTTGATCTTATACATATATCTACTCTATTTTTAAAACCTACACAAAAACCCAATAAATCTTACCATTTACTTTTTTTTTCATTGATTAAATTTACCTTTTCTTTGTGTCATCCTATCCTCAAATATGTCGGTATAGTTATTGC
>JASKGM010037440.1:0-23543 GCA_034509205.1 Ceratonia siliqua
GTATTGAGTCAAGTGCTACCGTAATAGTATAGTTTTTCTCCTAAAACTGAAAGTTATATACATTAATGTTTGCCATTAGTTGGAACAAGCGTACTGACAATAGTTTGTTTAGATTTGGCTATCACTTGTTTTTTGTAGCAGTTTTCAGTACACTAGCGTGTTATTCGTGCAATGCACGGGGAAGAATTTTCGATGTCATTTTCATGTGAAAAAAAAGCATTCGAGATTTAAAGGCTGAAAATATATTCCAATGACACTGTATTAAAAGATAATATTATGAAAGATTCAGAAAATTTTTTTTGCAACAGTGAGAAATATATTTTTTAGTTAACTAAATAATACTATATCTAATTATGCAAGTGACATGCTTTTAGAATTTATTGGCAAGTGAAAATCATTTACAAAACTGCAAAAACTCTTAATGGAAGTGGCCGAAGTTGAAAAACTTATGCATGCCTACTTGGGTCAAGAAGAATGACTCCATTATTTTTGCACCATTTTGATATTAAGTCCTTGTAAGCCTGAAGCATGCCAAAGAAATATAATAAAAGCCAAAACTATTTTTGTAACCACATCCTTTCGTCCGTTACACAAGAAGCATATTAAAAAATTATAACTATTACATCAATTAAAAAAAAAGGCAAAACTACAAATGAGATTTTTGTTTTCCATAGAAAGGAGTAATTCATTGATAATGAAAACTGGAAGAAAACTCCAGAAGCAAGTACAAGCATGGACTCATAATTAAGTCCAAAATACACATCCTAAACTAGGAAGCTCATGGAAAAAGAAAAAGAAATAAATAAGGCCGGTACAATAGAAATGACTTAAGGGCTACTGTTAACTTGCAAAATGTCTGATGCTTGCCAAAACTCCAATTTTTGTGATAAGGCTTTCTCCAGAATTTGATGTCACATCCAAGAGACTTTTTGAAAGAGTTTGGCAATTCTACTTTTCCATAGTCCCCCAAAAATAAAAAAGTCAGCTCCACTGCATCAAAGATATTATCGTTAGGGGTATTTATTGATTTAGGTTGTGATATGATCCGTTGTAATGCAAGAGATGATCAAGATGATTGTGGGATTTTTAGCAGTGTGGGCCAATCACTCGTTCAAGGACCAAGAAATTATAAACAGAGTTTGAATTGTTTCTTAAAGAACATCTGGTTGATTTGGGAGAGTCTAGACCCAAGACAAAGGAATTATAGCCTACATTGATCACATTGCTCTCTTGCGTGGAAGAGAAGGCGTGAACGGCTTGTAACTTGTTTCTCTTTATTTTAAGGGAGTTATAGTGGGCGGCAGGAGAGTTTCTCAAATTTTTTTATATTTTTTTAATTTTTTTTTATTTTTCAAAATTAATTAATTAATTTTTATAGTATAAATTTTTTTTAAAATTTTTTGAGATGTTTTTGTATTTTTTGTAGAATTTTTTAAGTTACAAATAAATAGTAAAAAAAAGTATGGAAGAATAGTAACAGGAATGTAAAAAAATTTAAAAAAAATTTAAAAACATTTTAAAAAATTTTTAAAAAAATACATAAAATAAAAAATACTTAATTAATTTTAAAAATTAAAAAAAATTTAAAAACAAGGAGGGGGGATGGGGCGGTAGGAGAGTTTTATATATTTTTTTTAGTTTTCTTAGTTTTTTTTTAAATTTTTTTTACTTTTTAAAATTAATTAAATATTTTTTATATCATGAATTTTTTTTAGAGTTTTTTGAGATATTTTTATATTTTTTAAGAATTTTTTAAGTTACAAATGAATAGTAAAAAAAATTATGGATGAATAGTAAAAGGAATGTAAAAAAATTCAAGAAAAATTTTAAAAAATTCCAAAAAAATATATGAGATACAACATATTTAATTAATTTTAAAAAGTAAAAAAATTTAAAAAAAATAAAAAAGGGGGGACGGTATCTTAGCGCCCCCTTATTTTAATTAGCTTGTATTGGATTAGGCCTTATTCTCATTTTAATTAGCTTGTGTTGGATCGAGACTTTTATTCTTATTTTTAATTAGATTGTTTTGGTTTAGGCTTTTATTTTACTTTAGTGGTTTGTTCCAGCCCATGCATGTGCTTTTAGGGCTTAGTGTTTTTTTACCTATTTAAGACCTTGTTAGATGTTTTATCAGCAGTTTTTGAGTAATATTTTTAGAAAGTACAGATTGTATCTTTTTATCCTAATTCTTATGTAAGCAATTTAATTGTTTAATGGCAAATTGCAACATATTCTTATCACTCTTCCTTCTTCTATCTTATAGTGTGGTGAATCAAGGTAATTTTCTTCTTATTTGTGGCAAGTTTTCTTATCAAACAAGGGTTGCTTGTGTTTCTTTTGTTTTGACCGTAAAACCTAAACATATATCAGCTGGTTTCTAATTCAGGATCCTGATTCTTAAGCACAATATATTTAACATCCTTATTCTTGAGAACAATCCATTCTGACCTTGGGCATATCATAATCAAGATTATGATTCTTTGGCACATCAGGTTGACTTGCAAACTCATTCCAACTCAACCCATACACATTAGGTTGGTTTAGGTTATTTTTTTTCCAACTCGCACCAATCCGACTTGACCCGCATAACTTGCATATTCTCTTCTCTTTTTCCTAGACTTCTTTCTCTGTCTCCTTCACCACTGTCCCTAACAATTGCCTTTCCTCTTACCCCAAATCAAAAAACCATCCCCACCCATCTACCTTGATTTTTTGGTTGCAAGTGTTCAACCTCTTGCTCTCTCAAATATTCATTGCAATTCACAATACCCTCCCACCTTCCCCTCCCACTAAAGCATGGCACAATACTGTCCCCACCTATCCTTTCCCCAACTCAATGTTTCATCCCCTACCCAATCTCGTTATGATTTCAGACAACAAACTCACATGGAATGGGGAGTTGCAAAGATTCAATGATTTCAAATGGAAGAAACTCTAATTTATTTTCCTTTGATAACTAGATTTACCATGGAGTGGGAGATTTGAAATCTGCACACAACCGTCATCTTCATTTAGACTTCATCCCTTTCTTTTTTTTTTCTTTTAATTTAGAAATAAACCTACAAACCCAAACCAAACCAACCTGCATATGTGCACGTTGGGTTAGTTTAGGTTAGCTGAGATTTTTCCTTTAACCCAACTTAACTGGCACAATAATGTATGGGTTGGGTTGAAAAATATCTATAACTCAATCCAAACTGACCCGTGAACACCCCAAATTACTGCCAAGACAGGAAGAGGATAGTTGTAGGAAATATTTCCACCAACTCATCAAGGAGTCTTGTGGCATGTTTGAAGCATGCAACATGAGGGGAGAGACACTTCAAGTGGCTACAAAATGTGGACATTTGACAAAAACATGTAAGGAATTTTCTTTGGGAGCCTCACAAGTGGGGAAAACTGCATCACGACTATGTATACCTCTTTTAATCAAGTTAGTTTTCATAGCCATGATATTATGAAGTGCTCTCCACATGAAATATTTTAGTTTTTCAAGTATTTGAAGCTTCCATAATTTCCTCCAAACTTCCCTTTTTGTTGCCATGTTATTTGTTTGGGATTGTGAGTGAAGTAAATGATAAGAAACATTGTATCCTAATCAGACTATGTTGTTCCCTCTTTTACAAAAAGTTCCAAACCAATTTATCCTCTCTAAAATCAATCTCTTCTTGCATGGACAGCTTTTACTTTATCAACTCTCCATAGCCCTTGTAAGATGGTCAATGAGATCTTTAACATAAAGAGTTTGAGAGAAATGAGGTATAGGTTCTTCAACTAGTAAAGATGGCTCAATAGAAAACCATGGCACACCCAAAACATCAAGAGTAGTGTGATTACCAACTTTCCATCTTGCTCCTTGAGAAATGACTTTCCTACCATAAAGGAGGCTCCTCTAATCCCGCGATGAGTTGATAGCAAAAGTAGCATCCATGAAGTTCAAGTAAGGGAGACGTAAATATTTGCATTGAGATCTAACATGAGATAAGTTCAATTTGCAAGCTAATCGTGATCTAAGCCATTGTGGAGTGTTGCAAGAGACAATAGTAGATAACATATTGTATTGATGTGTTGACCACTACCAACTTCATATATGGATAAGATAGTGAAAATTGCCTCATAGCAAGTGTTGTAAGCCTTTGAAAAGAAGTTTAAATCATTGTCAAAGAAAATATGAGTAATAGTTGAGCTTTTCATATTGATTTTCATACTAGGGAGCTAACCACTTCATTTTGCACTTTATAGCATGAAAGAGAGACCTTTAACACATAAGAAATAGGGAGAAAGTGGGTCTTCTTTACAAATCCCTCTAGATGGTCACAAGTATCCATAGGTTACACCTTCAACTAAAATAGAATAAGCCACCTTCTAATAATATCAACCATGTGCTTATGAAAACCCATTTTTTCCATGATGAAATGCACAAACTTCCATTCAACTTGTTCATAAGTGTTTCTCATGTCAAGCTTGAGAGTCATTTCACAACTCATCCTCTGCTTGGTCTTTAGGAAATGCAGGATTTCATAGGTGGTTAAGATGTTATTGTTGGATCAAGCTTTTAAGCCTATGATGATATCGATACAAGCATGGACTTTTAAAAAAAAAATCCAAATCTTACCATGCAATAAAATGTAGCAAAATGATAACCACCTTAAGCATACACGAATTGCATGATTTTAGAAGGGACAAAATAATACCTTTGGAGCTGTAGGGGTTGAGGAAAGCTTCTCTACCAACCATATTAACCACCTATACTTTGTGAATGCTTTCAATCCAAAGAACCTATAGTGAAATAAGTGAGAAGTACAATCTAACAATTCTATGATGACACTCTAATGTTTCTCACGTTTATGGCTAAATGGAAAGCTCTCAATTCTCTTGTAGATTGCATCACACACTTCATTTTTCTCTCTAAAAATGCTCACGCCTCCAATGTGCCTCTCTTGAGTGTCTAGATGGCTAGGGGGTTAGTGTTAAATTTATATTAACCCTAGCCCCTAGTCTTTTTGTTGTATTCAAAAACTAATAGCCCTAATGGCTTACCAAGTAGACGCCACCTACATAAGGAAATTAGATATTATTATATCTAAGTATTTATCAAATAAACCTTAATTATCATATTTGATTTCCCCTTATTTTATTTTATAAAAATAAATTAAGTGGAGTTTTCCTATTGGCCAATAACTTATGTGCTTGAATTAAAATTCTAATAATAAAATCTTAGCTTCATCAACCTCCTAGACCTCTTAGTTTTTTAATGCATGTAGGACTCCTTAGGAATCATAACTCTTTACAATTCTTATCCTAATACACTTTATTTGACTTTTAACCACTTAGGATAAATTAATTTGAACAAATAAAATTTGATTCCATGAGTGGTTTGGCCAAAATCTTTCATGAGATGCACGATGATCATACATAGCCTAAGCTACATGATGTTAAGGTTTCTCTTCCACTCAATGTAGTTTTCACCGATTAGTATGCATTTGTTAAGCAGAATGGATAATGGGTTCATTTTCAAAGGTATGTATGGAAAAAAAAAACATTTTTAAACTGTAAGCTATAACTATCAAATAGACTTTGAACATGATGCATGTATGCATGAGCATATAAGTTTTATTTGTTCGACGATCATTAATTACCTTCCTGTAATAAACAGTTGACTATGGGCCATGAAGATTTATTGCAAGGTAAACTGTGACCCTTATACTTAACTGTGCTACCCGTTCATACTTAGCATAGTTATGGAGCGCCTTCATTTGGCTCATTAATCTATCAACGGAGCTACTATAGGTAGTATATTGATAGATTAATGTTGAGTGTTTTAACCAATCATTTCATCACCTTGATGTACCACTAAGTGCGCTTCTATGGGAAGTCACACTCAATGTTCCACTTAGGTGCACTGATTACTTAGGAAGTCCAATCCAATCATGATCTAAATGTATGCTCGCCTATAGGGAGTTACACACATTCCATGACAATGAAACAACATTTGGAGGCCATGGATTCTAGGATTACTAGTGCAATCTCCCACTCAATATTTTATTAATTCCTTAAGGTGACTTTCCAAGTTTTCTAGCATGCATACTTTAGAAAAACTAAGTCATTTATGAGCTTTGTTTCCATTCTACACTCTTTCAATAACCTTTACTAACCCTTGGGAAATATTTGTTAATTCCTATGTTTAATTTCAAGCCTAACCATATTCATACTAAACTTTTAGTTTGGAGACTTAGGTGTTTAGATTGATTGTTTAGTTATTAGGTGACTTATTTATTTTCTAATTAAACTCTTTAATTATGTACCTTTAACTAAGTGATCACTTATGGACCTAATTAATTTCTTACTAAATTATTTAGTTGGGAAAAAAAATGAAGTCTCATTAGCCATCCTTTTATTGATGCTAAACTATGCATATTCTTTTATCTATTTAAAACTCTTTTAAATTTAAAACAATGTATGCATGGCATGCTAATTTGATTGGCATTACTAGCCTAGATGACATGTTATCACCACATAATATCACATATTATGAAAAAACATATAAGTCCATATTAATTTCCATCCTAGGAAACAAAAAAGAAAAAGGAATCTAAAATTACATTAGTTCGCATCCTTCATCTTTAAGCTTGCACTCCCTCCATCTTGGGCCTTTGGGATGCCACTCATCTTTCTCCTACCCCAGACTCCAAGGTATTTGTGGTTTAGCCAAAACTTTGTTACAATAAATTTACAATTTAAAAATAAATAAAAAACAAGAAGGAAACATGACTATATGGGGTCACGCTTTTTGTTACATCTCAAAAAATACAAGTAAATTCCTCTAGGAAAATAATAAGGCCAAAAATTAAATTAAATATAAACATACATCATAGGTGCTTTTATTCAATCAATCATGATAATAAAAATGCTAGGTGCTAATCATGCAACAATCACATGCAATTTGTGCAACTTAGGCTATGATACCAATTGTTGGATCTAGTTTTTAAGCCTATAGTGGTATCAGTACAAGCATGGATTTTTTAACAAAAAATTCAAATCACACCATCCAATAAAACATAGCAAAATGATAATCACCTTAAGCATACACGAATTGCATGATTCAAGAAGGGATAAAATAATACATTTGAAGTCGTAGTTTATTTGTGAAAGCTTATTTACTAACCATATTTACCACCTATTCTTTGTGAATGCTTTCAATTAAAAGAACCTATGGTGAAATATGTGAGAAGAACAATATAACAATTCTATGATGGCACTCTAATGTTTCTCTCATTTATGACTGAATGGAAAGCTCTCAATTATCTTGTAGGTGGTGTCACACACTTGGTTTTTCTCTTTAAAAAACATCATGCCCCCAATGTGTCTCTCTTGAGTGTCTAAATAGCTAAGGGTTAGTGTTTAATTTATATTAACCTTAGCCCCTAGTCTTTTAGTTGTATTAAAAAACCAATGACCCTAATGGCTCACCATGTCGACACCACCTACATAGGAAATTAGATATTATTATATCTAATCATTTAACTAATAAACCTTAATTATCCTATTTGATTTTCTGTTCTTTTATTTTATAAAACTAAATTAAATGGACTTTCCTATTGCCCAATAGCTTGTGTGCTTGAATTAAAATTCTAATAATAAAGTTTTAGCTTCATCAACCTCCTTGGCCACTTAGTCTTTTAATGCATGTAGGACTCCTTAGGAATCATAACTCTTTACAATTCTTATCCTAATACACTTTGACTTTTAACCACTTAGGATAAATTAATTTGAAAAAATCAAATTCGATTCCATGAGTGGTATGGCTAAAATCCTTCATGAAATGTAGTGGAAGACATGCCTTGTCTTAAAATGTCCTTGTCTAATTAAGACAACTCTTGTCCTAAGTAATGGAAGAATTATTTTTGTCTTTTTAAGACATCCTTTGTCTTAATTGAGACAAGTAGTTCTTGCATTATCAAGCACACTTAGGATAACTTTTGTCTTAAGGAAATGTTTGTCCAAAAATGAGATATACAAAAATGTTTATTCAAAATTGAGACATAGAAAATGTATGCAAAAATGAAGAGACAACTATTGTCTCTTTTAAGACACATTTCTATCACTTAAGACAACTCTTGTCTCAAGATAAGTTTTTTCCAAATTAAGACAAACCCTAAAACACTAAAAGCCATCATATAAGCCTTGTAAAAAAAATATTCTTTTAACTTAAATGAACTTAAGATTATCTTAATCTCGTTAAGACAACCCTAGTTCATTAACCACAAAATTATTACACCACAAAGTCATGGTTACACTTTTGAAAAACCTAAATTTATGAGAAGTCCATAGTATTGGTTTGTTAATTCCAAACATTGTGCTTATGAACCATCATAGCTACCCATTGACACAAGGTAAAATTATCATTTTACCTCTTATGTCAATTTTGTCCCCTAGTCTTGGATTTCATCCAATAAGTGACTAAGTACTTTTAAAACATATCTAAAACAAATCAAGAAATGATGAATAGTTAATTCATCACTCCTTAGGCTAGGCTTGTCCAAATCTTCTTGAAATCACTAGAAGCTATGTTTGTATTATGAACTCTATTTCTTGGATACATATTCCCTTATGTCCACCCCAACTATGATCCCAACATATAGAGTCTTGACCAACGTGATACGATGGTCATGCCCTTAGTATATCAAAGACTATACTAGATATGAACATGACTCCACATTCCATCAGGATTTTGGTTCTACCACAAGTGAGTGCATAGGTGTGGATTTAAGTTCGAAGTAACGATATTTAACTTGAGCTTGATGTCTTACTTGATTCCTAGTTATATATCTATGTCAATACCTAAAGTCAACCAATTTAATGGTTTGAGATTCACCATTCCCTTATATGAGAATCCTGCTCCTTCAATGGAGGCAATTTGGACAATGCAATCTTTATTGAATATAGTGACTAGCTCTATTCGGTGACTATAAACATTGTTTTTGATTAATCCAAAGATACATATCTCTCTTGTATAACCTTTATTCAAATGTATCTTGGTTCATTTAGAATCTCGGTACCTAAATAGCCATAATACAAAGCTTACATAAATAAACTTTTAATTATTAAAATGTATCAATCATTACACGATATGGGATTAAACTTGCTTTCCAAGGTATCATACTCCTAACAATTATTAACTATTTGACACCCTTTAAGAAAAGCCCTTTGGTTATAACTAATGATTTTGCTCAAGATATCCTGTAGATGTGAAAACAACAGCTTAGATATAATTTGTATATTGCAGTTCATCACAATGCCTAAAAATTCAATCTTTGATAGATCAAGAACAATTAACATTCAATCTTACATCTTGAAATGACATTCTCAACAAATGCATGAATGAATTCTCTAGAAAAGGATGAATAGACTTAATATGGTAATGATATTGTGGCTAAATGCATGAATAGACTTAATGTAAAATAAGCTTTAGAAGGGTAACTATGAATGTAAATCTTTAAAGTTGTCTTAAAAGACTCAAAAAATCAAATGAATGCCATTATCACTTCTTTAATTATGTGTTGCCTAGGATTTTGCCCCAAAAAATTAACTAAATCCTAGAGTTAATGAGATCATTATGAGTTTTTTTAAACACATAAACCTTCTCTAAGTCATCAAGATTTGAAGTGTGCATAACATGTACTTAATTTATTTTTAGGAAATTGAAATTAAAACACTAATTATTTTTTAAAAAACAAGGTAATATGTAATTCTTTTTTCTAAAAATTATGTCTTACACTAAAAGAAAAATGAAAATCAGCGAGGGAATACAAAATCCCTTGCAAATTTTTTATCATATCAAATATGGGGATTTGCATTCGATCCGTAACAATTTTGCATGGGATTTACAAGGGATCTTATTCCCTCGTAACATTTGAGAACTTAATTTGATATTTCTCAAAATATAAGAGGGAGCCCTGATTCCCTCACAAATTTTGAGAACTTTTTTTTTTTTGAGCTTTTCAAAATATGTGAGGGAATTAGGATCCCCTGTAGATTTGCGAGGGATATTGTAACACCCTAAAGACCTAAAAGTTTAGTTCAAAATGTTAAACCATTAATGTCATATTATGTCAATGTGTACCGAGGCCAATACATAAAGATTTGGGATAAAACAATGTCATAAGAATGTTGAGAATGGAATAAAGGAGTTGAGGGTCAAATTTCAAGGTAATTTGAGCTATATTTGTATGTTCGGTCAACTGCACCATGCCATGTGATTGACCAAACTTCTCTAAGCATATATAAATAGAAGACCACCAAAGGTTTTACGAAGAAAGGGGAGAAGAAGTCAAGAAGAAGATCTAAGGGCCTATTTAGGGCATTCCAGAGGAGGTCTATGCCACCAAAACCTAAGTAAATCTCTTTCAAGTGATTGTTAAGCAATTCCTACCTCGTTTCACTATTCATGGGAAGGAGAAAATTTGTGTGGGGTTTCCTAGGAATCACCACAAGTATTTAGGGTGAGATAAAGGTTAGCAATTAACTCTCCTTGCCCTAGTAGATTGTCCAGTGGCTTAGGAAACTACAAGCACCATAGATTTTTGGGATTTAGCATATTTTGGGAATTTTTCATTATTTAGAATAAGAGAAACCTTACCTAAATGATATACGATACAGAAAATGCTTTGGGTATTATATTTCTATACCATGAGGAGTAGTTCAATAACATTAGTGGGACCTAGAAGTTATGATCACGTGACTCCAAGTTGAATGGATTCTGGAAAGGAAAATCTCTCACAAAAGATATCATAAATCTTGAGAGTAGTTGGGAGTGTGTAGGGGATTTGGTGACTTTATAGGGGATTTGGTGACTTTATAAAAAATAGAATGATATTAGTAATTATTCATAGCATCAGGGAATTATAAAAGAACCTAGTAGTTGCCAAACTGCTCAGGATAAAAAGGAACCATAGGGCTAAGAGTTTGAAAAGGCAAGGTATGGATTATAATAAATGAAATGAAATTGAAAAGAAATGAATAGAGGAATTAATATAAAATTAGGAAGGGTATCAAAGACTAGGGAATCGTTACTAGTAAGTAAAGGTTACACATGATGAAGGCTAGGGTTCTTGAAAGTTAAGTATGTGCATGCATAGTTAAATAAGACTACACGAGGTTGTTCAAGAGGGAGGACATTAGTTGTATCATGAGGTTCATGCATGAAATGATTATGTCTTTATGGTTTTTATATATATATATATATATATATATATATATATATATATATATATATATATATTCCCTTTTATAAAACATTTGGGATTTACATTTCTATTTGAGCTTATGAAAATATGTCATCATTCTTTCTTGGTTGAAACATTTATGCCATTATGTTTAGAATGGATGAATTTTTTGAGAAACCTGCATGATAAATTTCAACTCAAAATGTTGTGGTTTTTGGATCCATAGTTGTATTATGGTAAAACCACTGAGTGTACCTGGGTCACAATGATGTTGGATAAATTAGGTGGTGGACCTGTGACCTAAAACTTTTGGGCTAATCTCTCGAACAAGTTTTAACATGTCAATGTTTTAATTCATAACTCTTCATGGATTGTCAACATGGTTGGATCAGAACCCTAGAGTAGTCTTTTCAGTCTTCCCAAAAACCCGAAGAAGAAGTTAAACCGTTTTGGATCGACTAAAACTAGAGAAAACCATTTTACACAAATACTTAGTACCTATTTAAGTTTGTTTATAATTCCCTTCTATCTTGATTAATTTCTACTATCATTTCCTTCATTAGAAATTCACCTACTTCATTTCTTACACACTCCCATCTAATTGGAAACCACAAAATTGTAGTGTCCTAGGTCCATCTGATGTTATCGTACTACTCTTTATGGCACTAAAAAATAATACCCATAACGATTTCAAAATTAGTTATCATTTGTGTAAGATTTCTCTTGATCGAAATAATGAAAAAGTCGTAAAGTATGATAAATCCCAAAGTTTTTGGTGTAGGAGGTTTCCTAGCCCACCCCTCCATCCCACCCTTGATACTTGTGGTGATTCTTGGGAAATCCAACACAAATTTTCCCTTTCCCATGAGTAGTGAAATAGGGGTAGAAATTGCTTAAAAATCACTTAGGAAAATCTTACTTTAGTTTAAACGACAGAATCCATTGCTAAGCACTTCTCTCCTTGCTGAGGGGTACTACCCTTGGTTTCCCTTATTTATGCCTAGCCCTTAATATGAATTTATAGGTAACCTATTGGCAATTTGGTCGACCGCGTGGTTTGTTGCAATTGGCCACACCTTTAAATAATGGCTAGATTCAACTGCAATTTGTCCCCTAACTCCTTTACTCCATTCTTAACATGCTCGTGATTTTATTTTCTCATAAATCTTATGTGTTGGTCCAAGTGCACGTTGTCATATGACTTAATAGTTTAAATTTTCTAGCTGAACTCTTAGGACTTTAGGGTGTTACAATCTTACTGTTAGTTTATTTTCTTAATTTACTGAGTTAATGTCTTAGTTCCTATTATTTTGGTTAGACTAAGTCAGTGGTGAGGTATCAATAAAGGAGTGGTTAAATCAACTTTGCTTAGGATTATGTGTTAGTTAAAGATTATTTTGGTGTAATGTGTTAGTTATAGACATTTTTGGAGTGGAACCTTATTTTAAAGTCTTTAAATACAGTTTCTTATGTGCTTTTTTTTTTCAAGCCTGAATAAAAAATGATGAACAAAGTATGATTCTAAAGTTGTTTTGGTCAAAATCTAAGGATGATTCTGATGAAGTCATAATTGGTATGGATTCAAGAGTTGAATCTGAACCAATGGCACCTCGTTGTAGTGGGAGAGTTGTTAGACAACCTGAAAGATACATGGGTTTAAGAGAGCACTTAGTGGTCCTTTCAGTTGAACATGAATTAGGTCCTGTTATATATGAGGAAGCCATTAATGATGTAGATGTTGTTCATTGGCAAAATGCAACGAAATTAGAGTTAGAATCTTTGTATTCCAACAAGGTCTGGACTCTTGTAGATGTACCCAAAGGAATAAAACCTATTGGGTGCAAATGGATCTATAAGAGAAAGAGAGGAGTTGATGGAAAGGTAGATACCTTCAAAGCTAGGCTAGTAGCCAAGGGTTATACTCAGAGAGAAGGTATCGACTATGAAGAAACATTCTCGCCAGTTGCTGTGCTTAAATCCATCATAATCTTACTATCCATAGCTGCACATCTTGACTATGACATATGGTAGATGAATGTCAAGACTACAATCCTGAAAATGGATCTTGAAGAGTATATTTATAAGCCTTAACCAAATGGTTTCATTGAAAAGGACCAAGAGCACAAAGTCAATAAATTGCATAGGTCCATCTATATATTTAAGCAAGCATTGAGATCTTGGAATATAAGATTTGACGTTGCAATTAAGTCTTATGGATTCCAACAAAATGCAGATAAACCTTGTGTCTATAAAAGAATACAAGAAAGTAAGGTTGTCTTCCAAGTACTCTATGTAGATAATATTCTACTCATTGGGAATTATGTAGGAATGTTATCTATGGTAGAAGAACGGCTAAATCGGTAGTTTTAGATGAAGGATTTAAGAAAGGCTATCTATATTTAGGATCCAAATGATATGAGAATGCAAGAACAAGCATATAGCCTTGTCCCAAATTTTTTCTTTCTTTCCTAGATTTACCTCCCCTAAACTTATTCTTTTTTTTTTCTTAGGATTGGTATTTATTATATTTATTGGATTTTTTTCTTTGTCAATTTTTTGACTACAATACTAGCCCCACAGTATCTTACACTATTTCTGGTCTTCTAGCCCTTTCCTATTCATGTACTCTATTTCAATGGCTACTTTAGTTAGTGAATTTTTCTTTATAAGCTAGGAAATTGTATGTGGGCTAAGGGTGGACAATATGGCTCAATGAATGAAAGGCTACTGTTAAGGCTCAAATGGGGTGACTAGAGATGGATTGATTCAGGTAGGTCAAAAAGGCTCAAACATCCAATGATGGCCTCAATCATTTCTCTAATGGTGTGTTTACCTAGGATTTTACCTCAAGAGATTCTTTGAATAGGATCTAGAGTTTTGGTGAGATTTGGAAGAATGGATGTCCAAATTAGCATAAACCTACTCTAAACCTATAGTTGGCTAAGTGATTCTGACTAGATGTATATTCAAAAAGAAATTAACACTCTCTGCTTTATGATATCTCTTAGGTTTCCCAGAGTTTGGAACAAGGAGACTCTTTCTTATCATGGACACAAATAACATAATCCAAATCAGAGAACCAAAGAGTATAAAAATTTCAATAATGCAAATATATATATTACTGAAGTTAAGTACATGGCCCTACACTACTAAAGTTAAGTACAAAATAGCCCTATACTAGTATGTTCAAGTGCCCCCAAACTTAAAGTTTACATTGCCCTCAATGTAAAAATAAGAAAATATAAAAATAACAAAGAAGGCAAATGTAGAAAAAAAATAGGAAGTACTACCCCGATAGAGTTCTTCATTGTTGTCCTCATTGGTTGACGCAGTTGAGTCTCTTGCATTGATAGAAGTTGGGTAAGTAGACACACGAAGCAGTTGAGTAGGGTCAGCATCGCCGCTAATTGCTTCCTTGGTGAGTAGCTGGGTGTTGGGAATAGGTTGTCCTGGAAAGCAAGTTATATTCCCCAATTTGATGTAAATACATTTTAATACTAATAAATAAAGAGTTTATTTATGTAAGCCCTATTTTCTAGCTATTAAGATTCCAACAATAGATAAACCAAGATATATTTGCATAAGGGTTATGTAAAAGGAGATATGTATCTTTGGATGAATCTAAAACAATATTCATAGTCACTGAATAGAGCCAGTCACTATTAAATTAAGACTGTAGTGTCTGGATTACCTCTATAGAAAGAATGAGATTCTTTTCTAAGGGTATGATGAATCTCAAATTATTGAAGTAGTAGAATTCAGGTAATGACACTATTAAATGAATTAGAAGCAAGTGAGATATCAAGTTCAAGTTAATACTATTACTTTGAACTTGAACACACATACATTGCATATGCTAGTGGCATAACCGAAATCTTGATGGAAATGTGGACTCGTGTTCATGATTATTGTGATATTTGATATACTATGGGCACAACCATTGAGTGACATTAGTCAAGACTTTGTATATTGGGATCTCAGTGGGAGTAAACATCTAGAAACATAAATCAAAGAAATGGAGTTCGTAGCATTACATCACTTCTGGTGATTTTAGAAAGACAAGTGACATATCTAGGCCCAGTGATATGATGAATTAGCTACTCATCATTTCAAGATAATTTTGGAAAAGTTCTCAAAGATTACTTATCGGATGAAATCTGAGACCAAGGGACAAAATTGACATAAGGGGTAAAACAATAATTGTACCTTGTATTAATGGATGTCTACGAGAAGTTTACTAGGTTTGCAAATTAGACAAATCAATGTTTCTCGCTTTAAATTATTTTAAATTAATATTTGAAATGTTAAAATTAATTAATTTAAAGAAGTTAATTAAAATAAAAATTAAATCCAATTTAATTAGGATTTTCGGCTATATCATTTTTAGATAAAATTAATTTAATTAATTATCCTAATATTATTGCAAAGTTTGAATTGTTCAAACTTGCAAAACAACCTCCTCCCCATGTGATGGAAATGAGCATGCCCATAAAGGATGGAAATTGACTCCCTTCTAGTTATCCTAATTATCCTAGTGAATAAAGGATTAAAAATTAAAAGAGTTTTAATTTCTTAGGTAACCTACATTCACTAAGAGACTAATTAAGTCAAAGGAATTTAATTAAATAAAATTCTTTATTTGAATTTTATATTAAACCATGACCAATTAGAAAGCCTCACATGTTTTATTTAAGAGTTAAATAAAATATAACTTTATCAATTGAATAGTACAATTATTAATTGATAAATTAATTAGATAATTTAACTATCTATTTCCTAGTAGGTGTGTAGAATCCCTAAGTTTTTGGGAAGGTTGTTTTTTGAATTACACTCAAATACACTCATGTGACCTAGGGCTAGGTAATCATATATATCCTTTACACTCACCTATCCATCCAATAGGATTAAGAGAATAGAGAGCTCTTGTGGCCAAAATTTTGAGGAAAAGAAACACATTGAGAGTACCTCAAGTTTAGGGAGAAAAACACTAAGAGCAAAAGTGAGTTTTGTTTGAGTACCTTCATAGATTTCTACACACCAAACTTGAAGGGAAAGGGAAGGCTTTCTAATTCACTTTGAAAGCTATCAATAATTTTCTTTCATCTTTGTTTGCATTCCAATCACTAGGCCTATTCACTTTAGGTTTCGTGAATCAGTACTTCTCAAATAATAGGCAGTCATAGCGCTTGCTTGGGAAGTATATTACAAGATTAAAGTGACTACAAAAGGTATATAAAATTCTTATCTATTTTACTTCTCTTTCTAGCCATGAGTTATTTTCTTATGTGTTTTGTTTCTACCTGTTTGCAAGCTTGAATATTTTAAAATTTTTAAAAACCCATGCTTGTACAGTAAACACTCAAGATATACAGTTAAATATAACACTGGGCAAGTTCCATTTTGGATTCTATCACATACTGGCAGAACTCAACATCAGCTCGCCGTCTCTTCTCTATGTTAGCCTATAGGTTGACTCGCTAACTGGCAAACTTAATCTCTAAGTGTGACATATGCTCGGGCATAGTGGTGGCCTTGGCAGGTGCTGGTCATGGTGCTAAGGGTGCTATAGGGCCAATTGCCTCATCGTCCTGAATGGACCAATATATGTTATTGTCAATGCACTTTTCAAGTTATATGACCTCCTCACTGAGATCCCACACCACATACATCTCTACATAACGTTGTGATTAGTGATGGAAAAAATAGACTACCTACGATAGAACAGATACATTAAATAATGTGAGTCTGTATGATCCACCCAACGTCAATGGTGAATCCCCTTTTTATGGTGAAAAGAAGGGTAGCTCAATCTCACGTCACATCACTAAAGTGACTAACGAGCATAAACTTTAACCTTATGAAGTAGTGTTAGGCCTTGCATTCTCTGTCCTTGGCATTGGTCAAGAAGGAGATTACTTCCCAGTTGGACATTCACTAACTAGTGTTAAGTTTGCACAACAGCTATATGACATCATCCTAATCAACTTCCTCATGAATGAAGCTATGGTACACATCTTCATCTATGTTTGGAAGCCCATAATAGTTGTTGATGGTGTGAATAGCCAAGTAGATGTGTTGGCCTCTCACATAGACTTGATGATGCTCATGCTCAAAGGCATTCACATAAAATCCATGCACACTGGGTATAACTGCAACTTGAGGTTCTATAGTGAACTATGCCTAGTTCTAGTTATGGGTCTGAGGAAGGATAGAACTGTATTGATTAGTTGTGATGTTCCACTCCTGGATGCCGTTCTTCTTGACCAAAGAATTTTGGTATCATTCTGAGGCATCAGCACTGATAAATTTATTACCTTAGAGGAGTTGGAACTAGATGGCCTGGCCCGCTTAGTACTCTTTGATTGCTTGTTTTTGGCCTACATAAAAGAACACCCAAACTTAGTTAATGGATTCAGTTAGATAAGGCAAAAGTATAATCACATCAGTGTGTACATATAGAGAAACCACGGGGCTGCAGGAAAAAGTGCACAATAAACAAAGTGTAAAGACAACTAAGTGAGTCAGATGCACTGAGTATAGTATGCTATATTTTAGCAAGTAAAAGTGCAATATGTTGGGAATAGGCTGCCTTAGAAAGCAAGTTGTATTTCCCAATTTGATGTAATATATTTTATATTAATAAATAAAGAGTTTATTTATGTAAGCTTTGTTTTCTAACTATTAAGGCTCCTCTATTATAATAAACTAAGATACATTTACATAAGGCTTATGCAAAGGGAGATATACATCTTTGGATGAATCTAAAATAATATTCACAGTCACTTAGTAGAATCGGTCACTCTATTCAATTAAGAGTATAGTGTTTAGATTACCTCCACATAAAGAATGATATTCTTTTCTAAGGGAATGATGAATCTCAATTTGTTGACGTAGTACACTTCAGGTGATGACACTATTAAATGAATTAGAATCAAGTGAGGTATTAAGTTCAAGTTAATAACATTGCTTTCAACTTAAACTCACACACATTGCATTCGCTAGTGGCAAAACTGAAATCTTGATGGATTAAGAACTTGTGTTCATGACCAATATGATCTTCAATATACTATGGACACGACCATTGTGTGACATTGGCCAAGACTCTGTATGTTAGGATCATAGTGGAAGTGAACATCCGAGAACATAAATCTAAGAAATGGAGTTCGTAGCATTACATCACTTTAGGTGATTTCAGGAAGACAAGTGACATATATGGGCCCAGCAAAATGATGAATTAGTTACTCATCATTTTGAGATAATTTTAGAGAAGTTCTAAAATATTATCTGGTCACTTATCGGATGAAATCTAAAGTGCAGGGAATAAATTTGACATAAGAGGTAAAACAATAATTTTACCTTGTGTTAGTGATAGCTACGAGGGTTCACAAACACTAGGTTTGCAAATTGGCAAGTCCATGTTGAACATTGACTTCTCATAATTTTAGGAATTATCAATAATGTAATCATGAATATTTGGAGAAATGACTTCATGATTAATAAAATTGGATTATCTTAATAAAATTAAAATAATCCCAAATTTATTAGAGCTTGAAATTCCTATGCCCAAATGGATTCCATGCCTAACTTAGAGAATTCAATCCAAACTGAGTTGGAATAAATTTAAGATGAATTTAATTAATAGCATTTCAGCTAATGTCTTTATTAAGACAAGAGTTGTCTTAATTTTGACAAAAAGTTATTTTATGACAAATGTTTCCTAAGCATGCTTAAAAATGTGAAAAACATTTTTGTCACTAAAGAGACAAAAATGATTCTCACATTAGTTGTCTAAATTAAACAAGTGTTGTTTCAATTAGACAATAAAATTTTAAGACAAAGCTTTATTTTAATTAAGACAAGTGTTGTCTTAATTAGGATAACCTTTTTTTGTAATTATTTTTGGTTTAACTTCCTTAAATTAATATTTGAATTTTTCAAATATTTTATTTGAAGAAGTTGATTAAATAAAATTAAATTCTCATTTAATTAGGAATTTTGGCTTTATCATTTTATTAGGATAAAATTAATTTAATTATTTATTTATCCTAATGTTATTGCAAAGTTTGAATCATTCAAACTTGTGAAACAACCTCCTCCTCATGTGATGGAGAGGTGCACGACCAAAGGAAGGAAATTGGTCTTTGAAAATGTTAAATATATTCCCTCCTAATTATCCTAATTAACTAATGTTGGGAATAGGTTACCGTGGAAAGCAAGTTGTATTTTCTAATTTGATGTAAATATATTTTAATATTAATTAATAAAAAATTCATATATGTTAGCTTTATTTTCTAGCTATTAAGGTTCTTAGATTTTGCAAAATGCTATGCAAAAGGAGATATGTATTTTTGGATGAATCTAAAAAACTATTCACAGTCACTGAGTAAAGTTGGTTATTCTATTCAATAAAGACTATAATGTTCAGATTACCTCTACATAAAGAATGAGAATTTTTTTCTAAATGATTGATGAATCTCAAATCATTGAAGTAGTATACTTCAGTTAATGACACTATTAAATGAATTGGAATCAAGTGAGATATCAAGTTCAAGGCAATACCTTTACTTTGTACTTGAACTCATACACATTGCATACACTAATAGCAAAATCTAAATTCTGATGGATTATGGACACATGTTCGTGACCATTGTGATCTTTGATATATTGTGGGCACGACCATTGTGTGTCATTGTCAAGACCCTGTATGTAGGAATCATAGTGGGAGTGAACTTCCACGAACATAAATCCAAGAAATGAAATTTGTAGCATTACATCACTTTTGGTGATTTCAAGAAGACAAATGACATATCCATGCCTAGTGAAATGTTGAATTAGCTACTCATTGTTTCGAGATAATTTTAGAAAATTTCTAAAAGATTATCTGGTCACTTATCAAATAAAATATAAAACCAAGGGACAAAATGGATATAAGGGGTAAAATGATAATTTTACCTTATGTCAATGGATGTCTACCAGGGTTCACAAACACTAGATTTGCAAATTGGACAAATTTATGTTCAACATTGACTTCTCATAATTTTTGGAATTATCAAGAATGTAATCATGAATCTTTAGTGAAATAACTTCATGATTAATAAATTGGATTATCTTAAAGAGATTAAAATAATCCCAAAGTTATTAGAGCTTGAAATTCCTATGCCTAAATAATCCCAAATTGATAGAATTTTATCTAATTTCTTATTAAGACAAGAGTTATCTTAATTTTGACAAATAGTCATTTTAGGACAAGTGTTGTCAAACTTGTGAAACAACCTCCTCCCCATGTGATAAAGAGGTGCATAGCCAAAAGAGGAAAATTGGTCTTTGAAATTGTCAAATACATTCCCTCATAATTATCCTAATAATCTAATGTTTGGAATAAACTCCCGTGAAAAGCAAGATGTATTCCTCAATTTGATGTAAATACATTTTAATATCAATAAATAAAGAGTTTATATATGTTAGCCTTATTTTTTAGCTATTAAGGTTCCTAAATTCTAATAAACCAAAATACATTTGCATAAGAGTTATGCAAAAGGAGACATGTATCTTTGGATGAATCTAAAATACTATTCACAGTCACTGAGTAGAGCTGATCATTCTATTCAAAAAAGACTATAGTGTTTGGATTACCTCTATATAAAGAATAAGACTTGTTTCTAAGAGAATGATAAATCTCAAATCATTGAAATAGTACACTTCAGGTATTAAAACTATTAAATGAATTGGAATCAAGTGAAATATAAAGCTTAAATCAATACCATTACTTTGAACTTGAACTCACACATTGAATACGATAGTAGCAGAGCCAAAATCTTGATGGATTATGGACATGTCTTTATGACCATTGTGATCTTTGATATACTGTGGGCAAGACTATTATATGACATTGGTCAAGAATATTATATGACATTGGTCAAGACCCTGTATGTTGAGATAATAATGGGAGTGAACATCCAGGAATATAAATTCAAAAAATGGAGTTTGTAGTATTACATCACTTCTTGTGATTTCAAGAAGTTAAGTGACATCTCTAGACCAAGTGAAATGATGAATTAACTACTCATCATTTTGACATAATTTTAGAAAAGTTCTAAAGATGATCTGGTCACTTATCATATGAAATCTGAGACCAGGGAACAAAATTGACATAAGTGGTAAAACGATAATTTTACCTTATGTCAATGGATGGTTACAAGGGTTCACAAACATTATGTTTACAAATTGGACAAATCAATGTTCAATATTGACTTCCTATAATTTTAGGAATTATCAATAGTGCAATCATGAGTCTTTGGTAAAATAACTTCATGATTAATAAAATTGGATTATCTTAATGAGATTAAACTAATCCCAAATTTATTGGAGCTTGAAATTCCTATGTCCAAATGGATTCCCCACCTAACTTTGGAGAATTTAATCTACATTAAGTTAGAATAAATTCAAGATGATGTTAATTGAAAGCATTTCAGCTAATGTCTTTATTAAGACAACAGTTGTCTTAATTTAAACAAAAAATTATTTTAGGACAAATGTTGTCTTAAACATCCTTGAAAATGTGAGAAACATTTTTGTCACTAAAGACATAAAAATAATTTTTGTATTAGTTGTCTAAGTCAAGCAAGTGTTGTTTAAATTAGACAATTGAATTTTAAGACAAATGTTTGTCTTAATTAAGACAAGTGTTGTCTCAATTTAGACAATTTTTATCTTAGTAATTATTTTTTTAACTACTTTAAATTAATATTTTAATTGTTCAAATATTTAATTTAAAAAATTTTATTAAAATTAAATTAAATTCCCATATAATTAGGAATTTTAGCTATAGCATTTTATTAGGATAAAATTAATTTAATTAATTATTTATCCTAATATTTTTTACAAAGTTTGAATTGTTCAAACTTGTGAACTGACCTCCTACCCTTGTGATAGAAAAGTATACGGCCAAAGAAGGGAAATTGGTCTTTGACATGGTTTAAGTGAATAAAAAGTTAGAAATATATTCCCTCCTAATTATTCTAATTATCTGAGTGAATAAAGGTAGGAAATTAAAGAGTTTTAATTTCTTAGGTAACCTACATTCACTAGGAAACTAAGTCAAAAGGATTTAATTAAGTAAAATTCATTTATTTGAATTTTTTAATTCAAGCATGATCAATTAGAAAGCAACACATGTTTTATTTAATTGTTAAATAAAATTTTTTTATCAACTTAATAATATGATTATTAATTGATAAATCATTAGATAACTTGATTATCTAATATTCCCCATTAGTAGGCGTATGAATCCATAATGGTTAAGGATTGAATTTTTGAATTACACTTAAATAATCTCACATAACCTAAGGTTAGCATACTATATATATGCAACATCTCCCTCTTATGACCGTACAAGTGAATATTTAAGAGAAGATGAGTGAACTAGCTTCCCACTTGAGAAAGAGAGAAGAAAACTGAGACAAAATTTCTCTTAAGGCCAAGAGTGTTATGAGTATGGAAAAATAATTTGAGTGATTTTAAAGTACAATTCCACATGCCACACTAAGAGGAACGAAGGGGCAGGCTTTCTAATTTAATTTTGAAAGCTATCAATTATTGTTCTTTCATCTTTTGTTTTACTCCAATCACTAATATTCACCATAGGTTTCGTGGATTGGTGCTTCCCAAAGAATAGGTGGTCAGTGCGCTTGGTTAGGAAGAAAATTATAAGATTAAAGTGACTACAAGAGGTATGTAAAATTCTTATCTATTTTACTTCTCTTAATAGCCATGAGTTGTTTGCCTATGTGTTTTTTTCTGCTTGCTTGAGAGCTTGAATGTTTTTAAAATTTTTTAAATGCATGCTTATATGTAAACACTTAAGATAAACAACTAGATCTAACATCTAAGTGAATAAAGGTTGAAAATTAAAAGAGTTTTAATTTCTTAGGTAACTTATATTCACTAGGAAACTAACTACGTCAAAGAGATTTAATTAAGTAAAATTAATTTATTTAAATTTTTAATTCAAGCGTAACCAATTAGAAAGTCATACATGTTTTATTTAATTGTTAAATTAAATATGTTATTATCAAAATGAATAATATGATTATTAATTGATAAATTAATAAAATATTATTATCTTATATTCCCCATTAATAGGCGTGTGAATCCTTAATGGTCAGGGATTGAATTTTTGAATTATACCAAAATACTCTCAAATGACTTAAGGTTAGCATAATATATATATATATATATATATATATATATATATATATATATATATATATATAAAACCCCTCTCTCTTTGTGGCCGAAAATATTAGAGAGACAAAA
>JASKGM010037451.1:0-23541 GCA_034509205.1 Ceratonia siliqua
AAAATGCAACAAAGTGCAATTATCATCCAAACTTGCAAAATATGTCTAACTATGTCAGCTGAACAAAATAAACACTATAGAAGCCTATTTATGAGGGTTAATTTGTGTATAAATATCATGTTTATCACTTAGGAGCTGTTATCATTTCGTCAGAAGGAAAGCAGTTCCAGGTCGTCATAAAATTGGATTTTTATTGTACAAACAATATCGCCAAATACGAAGCCTGCGTAAACGGGCTGCAAAAAGCTCTAGCCATGAATATAAAGAAGCTAGAAGTATTCGGTGATTACACCCTCATTATTTACCAAGATAAAGGAGAATGGCAAACACGAAATGCAAAATTGGTACCGTATCAGAAATATTTGTCTGAATTGATCAATGAGTTAGAAGAAATCTCCTTCACACATATGAATAAGGATAAGAATTTGTTTACCGCTATGATCAAGTTAGACCAAGGAAGTAAAGTCCTACCCATTAGTGTTAGGTCCAGCAACGACCCGGCATATTGCCTTAATATCGAGCAAAGCATGGAACAACCATGGTATGTAGGCATCAAATGTTATATCTAGACTGAACAATATCCCAAGGGTATAGATGAGAACAATAAGAAAACCATTAGGCGATTGGCTGACAATTTCTTTCTGAGCGAAGAAACCCTATATAAAAGAGGATATAATGGGATGTTACCTCGCTGCGTGGATGACAAAGAAGCACAAACGATCATGGCAGAAATACATGAAGGTACCTGTACGAACCATTCTAATGGACACATGATGACCCATCAGATTTTAAGGTGTGGTTACTATTAGACAACTATAGAGAAAGATTACATCAATTACTATCGAAAGTGCTACAAGTGTCAAGTCTACACAAATCGAATTAATGCTCTACCATTTTTGCTGCATAACTTGACGGCCCCATGGCCATTCACCATGTGGGATTTAGATGTAATTGGACCCATCAACCCTAAGGCATCACACGGACATTGCTTCATTTTAGTAGCCATTGACTACTTCACTAAATGGGTTGAGGCCGATCTTATGTCACTATCACTCAGAAAGTGTTTATGAAATTTATCAAGCTCAATATCATATGTCGGTATAGAGTACCAGAGAGAATAATCATCGACAATGCACTTAATCTGAATGGTTCTGAAGTCAAAAAGTTGTGTGAACAATTAAAGATTAAACACCACAATTCAGCGCCATACAGACTGCAAATAAATGGGGCTATAGAAGTAACCAACAAGAATCTCAAGAAAATATTAGGAAAAATGGTGGTCAATTACAAAAGATTGGCATGAAAAGTTACCATATGCACTTTACCCATACCATACTTGCATGAGATTATCAACTAGGGCAACACCGTATTCATTGGTGTACAGAATGGAGGCAATGACGCCGATCGAAGTAGAAATCCCATCTTTAAGGGTAGCTTAAAGAAGCCAGGTGGGTTGAAACTCAGTATGAGCAATTGAATCTAATAGAGGAAAAACGATTGTCTGCCATATGCCATGGACAATTGTACAAAAAGATAATGGCTCGAGCTTTCAACAAAAAAGTGTGGCCACAAGAATTTCAAACTAAGGATTTAGTACTTTAAAAAATACTCCCCAATCAGGAGATACCAGGGGAAAATGGGCTCCTGCATATTAAGGGACTGTATATCGTTAAGCAAGCTTTTCGGGTGGAGCCTTAATCCTCACCGACATGGATGGGCAGGAATTGGCCAGGCCAATTAACTCTGATGCAGTTAAACACTATTATGCTTAAAAGAAGTATCGATTGGCCAAAAGAAGTGCTGCTAAGTTTAAAACCTGATAAGGCAACCTAGGCAAAAAAAAAAAAAAAAAAAACCCAAGTCAAAAACTTGAAATGGCTACTTAAGTGGTAAGTGTGATGTTTGAACCAATGAGAACCTATGAGTCAAAATTAGGGCAATAATGCGATCATCAAAACTGGGGTAATTTACAGAATGTTCATTGGCATCAGTACCACGTTTTTCAAATAAGTCAGAGAATACATATCGGTTTCAATTTGAGAGTTAAAAATTTATGGACATTAGGGAATTTAGTTGAGACAAAATTCCTTTGTCCTTGTTTCCTCGTTTATGTAAAAGCTCTAGGAAATTCAATGCTTGCAATTACATTTTGTTTAAATACTTCCTTTTTGTTGTTAGGCGTTCGGTCATCAATGACAAGGGCATTTGTATTCAGGACCTTTTTGATTGGCATGCTTTGTTTAAATAAAAGAAGTTATGTTCATTTAATCAACTTCTTTTCTTTCTTTGGATAATACTTGAATTAAAATATCCAAACTACATATTACTCTAGCGTACTTTGGTGCGATCAGGTGCATATCACGAGAAAGTAGTAGGGATACCTTGAGTTGGTTTGGTTTGACTCCAAAACCTTTTCCAAATGAACAGGTTCTAAGTATGGGATAGTAATACCCAAGCACCTGGAATACATGCTTCTAATCAGCTTGACGAAATTCCATAGAAGTATAAGAGAGTGATAAAAGGGGAACACGCTTGGCAGGCCCTTCTTGGGATTACAGTGCATACTTTTGAAAGTTACATTTTTTTCAGGGAGGTGACTCCATCCCATACTATCTTTATTGCATTATCATCATATTTATTAAGCATCTTTTGACTTAAATGTGGCACAGGTAAGTTATGCTTGCACCTTACCATTATTTTTAGGTGATACCTAGTTTAGTCATTATCAGTTTTAAGGTTGGATGGTGTTCAATTTACTGCGTATGTCGGTTCTTCTGTATCGGTTCCCTTCACTTTACTGCGTACATCGATTCTTCTGTACCAGTTCCCTTCACTTTACTGCGTACATTGATTCCTCCGTACCGGTTCCTTTCAATTTATTGCGTATGTCGATTCTTCCGTACCGGTTCCCTTCAATTTACTGCGTATATCGATTCTTCCATAACGATTCCCTTCAATTTTCTACGTACATTGATTCTTCTGTACCGATTCCCTTCAATTTACTGTGTATCAATTCTTTGGTATCGGTTCCTTTCAATTTACTGTGTACGTCATTCTTCTGTACGTACCGGTTCCCTTCACTTTATTGTGTACGTCTATTCTTCTGTACCAGTTCCTTTCACTTTACTGTGTACGCCGATTCTTCCTCGGGTATAAATCAGAGGGATGCATCATTTATTAAAGGGGTTTTCTTTTGAATCGAAGAGAAGAGAGGGAGACTAGCATACGAAACCACCAAAAGAGGAGAGAACAAAGAGAATAGTGTTTTTTAGGGGATTCAATCTTACTGAAAGAATTTGGTAGGTTGATTCGGCTTCTAGGAGGGTGAAAATTTTGTTACAGTGGCTTGAAACTTAGGAAAGGAGGAACTGTAATTTTGTGGTTTGCAATTTGGCAAAGGTCTGTAATTTGTTTCTTTATTTTGATTAGTTGATGAAGGTGAAATCTTTTGTTTGTTTCCATTTATGCACAATTACATGCTCGGTATCTCATCTGTAATTGAAACTATTTTAATTCTGTAAAATGGTTAATTGCTGTGTCTACCTCGTAGGATGAGTTTATGCCTTCATGTTTCAATTTGAGGAAAACATGGTGTCTTGAATGTGGTTTTGATAGGTGGTCTCTTAATCTTATTCCTGTTTCAATTCGAAAGGTGTGATGACTAGTGAATTGGGTATGTGTGTGTAGCTGGGTTTTATTATTTAAACTTGATTCGTTAGTATCAAGCTTGGTGATTTCCTATTTTGAAGCATAAAGATTGCCATTTAGTTAGTTCACAAGGAAATATTGTCTATGCCCTAGGAGAATCTCAAAAGGGGTAATAGGGTGTTTTGTTTGCATCAACTCACTTGAACTTGCCTGTTACTTGGTTATCTGAGAACATGAAGTATTTTAATTCTAAGCTTATGTTGTATTTTCTTGATTGGTGATTGGGTGCTTATTTGGATGCAATGGTCATTTGTCTGAGTAAGGTAATTTATTTGACCCTTTATGGGATTTTCTCTCTTTCTAAATCATTCTTTTAATTAGTCAAATCATGTTTAGGAGGGGTAATTTTGTTACTATGCCTAGAATGAACTGCAGTAATACATGTCAATTCACTTGACTAATATTGGAATCTGATTTGGTAATCTTGTTAGTTGAAATGGGATGTAATAATTATTGCAAAAATTAATGTTAAGTTTTAACAAAAGGGCGATTAAATCATCTACTATTAAAAAAAAAGGAAAATATTTTGTTGGAGAAGTATTCATTGTTCCTCCTAATAAGGATATGTTAGAGTATTACGGGCTCTTGGTAAAAAATAGCAGGAATTAAATTGGGTTAACATAGATAAGATACTTGTTTATGGGGGCATTTATCCTTTTAAAATAGCATGGTTTTCTGTCACATTCCCTTATTAATCTGTCAAGGCATACGACATGGATAATTTGTGTCTTTAAGATCTATTTGGTTCCATTCCTTCAACCTTCAATTCAAAAATATCAACAACAAAAAAAGACATACAAAGATAAATAAGAGGTTTTCAAATTCAAGGCTCCAATGGTCTTTGAGCAAAATCACTTGTGATAATTAAGTTCTCACCTCTTTAAAGGAAATACGTGATCTTGAGGCTTTATTAAAAATGTTTCTAACTTTAGAAAGTAAAATTTAGAAAAGCTAATTTTATAGTTTGGGCCTCAACCCTAATCTCACCTTGATATCTTTTTAAATGGGAATAGACTCAAATAGTCATTTATTAAAGGGCTCAATTAATTCATTATTTTTCAAGTGAGTTTTAAGGGCCCATTCCAACTATTTCTACGGGAGGGGAGCCTCAAAGGCCCATTCAAACCAATTTTTTTCAAAAGTTGCAAGGCCCAATTTGTTTTATTTACTCCAATTATTCTCTAAAAAGCCCATCTTTATCAATGTGGTTTCAGGGCCTAAACTAAATTAGATATTTTCAAAGAGAATTCGCTAAAATTTGAGGTTGTTTATGTCACTTCTCAAAATTCTCATTTTGACACAATGTTTTCATAAATTTCTTTTGTGACACATTTTTGTAAATCTCATTTTTGACTCAATATTTTCATAAATTTTATTTTGGCCTCATTATTTTTAGTAATCTTGTTTTGGCTCCATCATTTTTAATAATTTCGTTTTAGCCCCTATGCTTTGAAGAATTCCATTCGGACCTCAACACTTTTAAATAATTTTCAAAAATTTCAGTTTTTGTCACAAAATTTAGGGAAATTAAATTTTGACTAGGAATAATAAATTTTCATCATCACCGTTTCATTTTTGAGGACTTTTAGTAGAAGTTTAGCTTCTCCAAAGTCCTAATCTTTGTGGACATTCAGTGAAGTCATATACTTCCCAATGTCCTATTTCTCACGGGCTTTCAATGGAAGTTCATCTTTCCCAAGGTCTTGATTATTTCTTTCTCTAGACTTTTAGTAGAGTTTTATTTTCCCAAAGTCTCAGCTTTAACGGGCATTTAGTAGAGGTATATTCTCCCCAATGTTCCAATCCTCTATCTAGGCTTTAAGTGAAATTTTATATTCCCTTAACATCCCAACATTCTTAGATCAGAGATCATACATCTCACCTAATCAGCTTATTTAAATATTTCAAAATACATTGACCTTGATCTCTTTTGGGTTACGTAGGCATTTACTTGGTAAGGCAAGTCTGATTATTTCTTTCTTTATCTTTGTCCATTATTGTACTAACAAAAAAGGGTTAATTAAAATACATTAAATTTTTAAACACAAACAATTTAAGGTAACCATTCTTAGGGATGGACGTTGTGGGGTACCTAACACCTTCCCCATACGTAATTAGACTCATGAACCCTTCCTCTGGTTTCGAGGGTTATTTTTCCTTTCTTTTTTAAGGATCCTAATTATCTTTCTAATTAATTAGTAACGACTCCATTTTTTTCTCTACGTTTTTCCTTACCCGCCCAAAGTCATAAAATGATGATTTTTCACTGGCTGCCACGTGATGACAAGTACAGTATTTTGTTTTGAAAAAGTAATCTAAGTTTATTGTATGGTAAAGGCTATTCTACTGCCACAAAACAGTGGCGGTAGGATCCCTTTTTATTTTTTTTATTTTTTTATTTTTTTACATTAATTAATTATTGTTTATGTCATATAATTTTTTAGAAAATTTTTGAAATTCTTTCAAAATTTTTTTACTTATGAATTAATATTACAAAAAAAATTAGGAATGAATAGTATAAAAAAATATAAAAACATTTTAAAAAATTCTCAAAAAAAATATGGCATTGACAATATCTAATTAATATTAAAAAGTAAAAAAATATAAGACAAAAAATCAAAAAATAAAAAACAACACAACAATTTTTACCCTACAACCCCAAACCCCAAAATGGGGCTGTAGGTAGACCTGTTCATGGGCCGGGCTAAGCTAGGCTTGGGCCCAAGCCTAGTGAGTTTTATATGTGTGGGCTTAGACTCAAGCACAAGTCCACCTCATATTTGGTCCACACTCATGGAGTAGGCTCTGGCCCAAGCCCATGGGCAAAGCCTGGGCTTGATCATTGTACTAGTTGCCTTTTTCATTTCATTTTTGTAAGTGTAATCTATATTTTAATAAAATTATATACAATAAGAAATATACAAGTTTAAATGGTGATTAAGTACATCAATGTTATTATCATCATCCCTACTTGATTCAGCTCCATCAATCTCATCCCTTAAGTTAATTGTAAATATTAAACAAATTATTAATAGATCAAGTATTTCACCAATATTCAATGCATAAATAAACAATGAATTAAAAATATATATTAAAGGTTACTGTCCCCAGCACGAATCCAACCCTCAAGACAAATCAATGCTTGAATGTTATTCGGCTTCAATGAACTTCTCTAAGGACTTATCACTTTCTTCCCAATACTAAAAGTTGACTCAGATGCAACTGTAGATATTGGTATAGCCAATATATCACGAGCCATTGATGCAAGAATAGGAAATTGCACTGAAGCTGTTCTCCAAAATTCAAGAATGTCAATTTCGCTTTGAATGTCTAGACACCCTTTATTCAAATATTGAGTCAATTATGATTTCTCAGACTGACTATACCTTAAATCCAAGAAATCTTCATATTCATCAAAAGAATCATCATTTCTAACATACAAATCCCCGCTACCATTGCCACTGGCCCTATTTATTGGTGGTGTGAAGGAAGAAAACTTTTTGTACTCATCATAGAAATTGTTAAGTGTATCAACAACACATGTCAGTCAATCCAAGTTACCATAAGCTTTTTGATGACAAAACTCCAAATATCTCAACTTGCACATAGGATCTAAGATAGCAGCACAACACAAAACTAAACTATAATCAGCCCAATATTTATCAAATTTTTCTTTCATCTTTGAAACCATTTCAAACATGAAATTATTTGGGGCTATCATTTCTTTTAACAAGAGAGCATGTACCTTCCACACACTCCTAAAATATATATTGGAAGTGGGATACTTGATACCAGAAAACATGCATGTGACATCATAAAAAACCTTTAAAAATTGATGAAGCAATTGAACTTTCTCGAAAGTACGAAATTCTTAAAAGTAATATCGCGTTACCCCCAATGTTGTAAAACTTGTTTATAATAAATGGCATGATCAAGCATCAAAAAAGTTGAATTCCACCTAACAGTTACATCAATTCTCAACTTTTTCTTTGTATTAAGTTGATAATGTTTCTCCACAATATCATAGAATTTCTTCTTCCTTGGGACTGGTTTTTTCAAGTATTTCACACCACTACGAACTTTGGAGATAATCTCATCAACAAGGTCCAAACCGGCTTGTACAATAAGATTTAAAATGTGAGTACAACAATGAATTTTAAACAAATCACCATCGCACAACAATGATCTATCCATTAAAAGACGAAGCATCAGACTATTAGCCATCACATCATTATAACTTGCATTATCTAATGTGATCCTAAACATCTTATTATCAATCCCTCATTCACTTAAACACAAGGCCACCTCATCAACTATAGATATACCATCAAAATAAGGTGTTAAATCCTTAAACCAAATAATTCTCTTGACTAAACTTGAAACTTTTTGAGGATGTACTTTCAGTTGTCCTATGTTGCTCATCTTCAAGATCTAAGGGATGCGTAGGACACTTGAGTAAGTGACGTCTTAAATGAGAAGTCCTACCACTAGCTGACATAAACTTATCACAATGTGTACATTGAATTTGGTAACCCTCGCTTGTTCATACTTTCTTCATTTCCTCCCATACTCTAGAAGTAAGTTTTGCCCACTTGGGATTTTTAGATCTTTCACTCTCATCTTCAAATTCACTAGCCATAACTTTGATAAAAATTTAAGTTCCAAGATGAAGAAAAAAAATGGGTGCAAAGAAATCAGTTTGCTGGATTTGGATTTAGTCCTCACTAAAAATGGGTCCTAGAAACTAATTACATTGGCAAAATGGTAACACTAAGTTAACTCAACAAAGCAAATATTTTTAAGCCATCAAGTATCAACCATAGTGGAAAAACGAAAGAAATGAAAATAGATGAGTTTGGAGATCTTTTCATTATGTTAACAGGACACTCTTTTTTTTTTTTGGGTCTTTCTAAGGAGTACAAAAATCAGGAATTAAAGAATAAGAAAAAATATATGAGAATCACAGTATCACTTGGAAATTGGAATTTATATATGCATTTTGCCATCATATATCCATTATCAATAAGAAACCATATTTGTCTTTTCTTTAATACAACATAACATGCAACTACATTCAAACTTCTTGCATTGCTTGCAATAGGTTCACCGTTCACACATTTGCTATTGCAACTTTACATCCTGTAGCAGGCAACAAAAGTGACAAAAAGAATCCTTCATTTTCAGTAGTTATACTAAATAGCACCCAGCTTTAAAATTTAGTAGCAGAAAGCCAACCAATGGGCTTCCATTGAAATTATTATTTCAAGTCCAAAAAAATGGCTTAAAGACCCAAGAAATGACATATCTTGGAATTAAAGGCTCTAGGTTTTATATAGATCATTACATGGAAAGTTTAGTTCTTATCAACAAGTTTAATTGAAGCAAGTCAAGATTCAGGCAAAGATACACCTAAGTTAAATGGCATATACCTCAACCCATCCCTTTAATGGTTGTAGTGACTCTTGGATTCAAAGAAGAACTATAAATTCTCTCAAGTAGACCAAATTCATGATGGAGTTTTGAGTTAAATTTTTGTGCAGATATTTTGAATTTTGAATAGTAATATATTGATTGTCAAGTTTACGTATAAATAGTTTTTGGATTGGGAACTTAAAAGTGTGATCACACCAAACTTCAAATCAGCATTCTATATTACAATAAAAATAATTTTCTCTAATACCTATTCATCAATTGAAGAGTCACTAACACCATGTTTCTTAAGGGATTGGTATCCCAAATTAAACTACTCAACAAAATTCCAAATCATGTTTAACAGTAAAGTTAATCATTAAACATAATATTAATTTAAGGAGCAAAGAAGATTTAAGCAAAAACTCATTCCAGCATTTCATCATACACCCTATGTGCATTACTAAAACCAAGTCTAAATGACCAATAGCTAGACATAAAATTAAGCGATGAGAATATAATAGAACACAAGTCCAATCAAAATTTAATTTCAACAACCAGAAGGAAAATCATTGGGTCGAAGTTTCCATATAGAACCAAACACTAAGTGATGAATATCTTCCCTTCTTGCTAGTAAACACTATGTCCTACCATGTTAGCTTTTGCTTCTATCTGCATCCATTAAATTAGGCATCGAATATGCTTCTAGTGTGGTCTTCCATAAAGAATTCTAGGCCCATTTGTACTATAAATTCCTTTTACCACCTAACAACTATTCTTCTACTTCTACCACCTAGATTCCTCTGCTTACGAGTTTCATAGAAGAAAACACTTGGATTTTATATCAAAATCATATTTCTAGTTGACCCAACAATGGGGTACCCACGCAGAGGCATGGGTCCTTCAAATTTAACATACCTGTTTGAATTCTTCCATCGATGGAGATGAAATAGACCATCCTGTTGTGAAGCTAAACATCATAGAGCTTCTCGTTGCGGAGCTGGAGGAGGGAAACAAGCGTGGAGTGAAGGCTTTGTTGAGAAAGGAAACTTCGTGCAAAGGGAAAGGCTTCAGTGTGATACTACTTGGATACAGACAGTATCCAGGCCAAAGCCTAGGCTAATTTAACTATTAAGGCTTAAGTTTAATTAATCAAGGCTTTAATTTTTTTAATTTGGACATGGATACTCAGCCTAGTAAATTGGGCTAGGTATATCCATGGATATACTTGATCTATGATCACCTTTAGCCGTAGGGTAGTATGTACCTTAGTGTAAAAGGTTATTCCCTACCGTCCCATTTTCGGGTGGTATGGAGTTTAAATATTTTAAAAAAAGATTTTAATTTTTTTAATAATAACGAATTAGTGATAAATATAAAAAAATCAAAAAATAAACACAATTCAAAAAAAGTAAAAAAAATTTAAAAAGAATCATACATTTCAAAAAAATAAAAAAAGTAAAAAAATTTAAAAAATTAACCAAAATTTTGAAAAAAAAATACAATAAATAAAGGATAAATAAATAATACAAATAAATAATAAATAAAAAAGGATGGGGTGGTACCAAAAAAAGGGGAGAGGTTGTTGTTGTGGGACAGTAGTATAGTTGTTTGTTGTAATCTATAACCACAACAGTTGAGTCTATAGTACTTGCAAGGATAATTTACTCGTACGAGAAGATTAAAAAATACAATTTTATTTATTATTTTTAACTCGATGTAAATGTAAATTTTAAGAAAAAATAATTATTATAAGTTTACAAGTAAATTAATTTTTCCTCATCTAAAGAATGTATTAAATACATAATCATCTCATCTATTATGAAAATATACACGAACATTCTTTAAAAGTTAAGAAAACATTAAAACTTAATATAATTTTAAATTTAACCATAATTAAATAATCTGTCTAAAATAATTTTTTAAAAAAAGCTTGTTAAGCTTAAATTATTTATTTATTTATTCATTCTTAATAATATTGATATAAAAGAAGAAACAAAAACTTATTTAATAATGTTTAAAACAAATTTATAATCAATGATAGTGAATTTAAAGAATTTTAAAAATTATTTTAGTCATATAAATAATTATTTTAAAATTTAAAATTAAATTAAGTTGTAACAATTTTTTAACTTAAATACATATTTTTATAATAAAAAAATTTGTGTAATTAATATATTTGAGTGTAATTTAATCTAATTTTGTCTAATTAATATATTTGAGTGTAATTTAATCAATTTTATTTATAATTTGTAATTCTTAATATAACTCCAAACTTAAAAAAAAAAACTAATTATTATTCATCCGACTCTAACTTTTGCTATATCAGTCATTCCACTTAAATAAATAATTTCCTTTTATAACTAGTTGAGAGAGAAAGAATTCATGGACCGGATCCGGATCCCATGCAGTTGGGATCCAGTCAAATCTTGGCCATCCAAATCAAGTTAGATGGCCAAGATTCATCCAAACAATTTTTTTTAATGGCATGCATATTGAAAAAAAATTTGTAAAATTTTTTTGAATAAATCCTGGTCGTCCAATCAATGTTGGACGGTCAGGATTTTTTTATTGGAAACCGTACAGTCATATTCCTGACTGCATGGGATCTAGACTGGCAGCAATCTATACAGAGACAAAAGTAGAAGGCCACATTAAAAGGTGAGGAAAGAGGTGCACGTGGTCCCCAAATAAAAGCTAATAGGGAAACCCTTTTTAGGTGCGCCTTCATTGTGTGTTCGATTTGCTTTGGTTTGTGAATGAAAAATCACCAAACACCACACACAGTTTCGATCCCTTTATTTTCTCTTTTCTTCAAAAGTTAGCAAGAAATAGCAAGAAACTTTAGGCTTATTTGAAATAGTTTTTTAAAACTGTTTTTATTTTATTTTATGAGAACAAAAAAATTTGTTTGGGTAAGTATTTTTATCAGTTGTTTTTAAAAACTGTTTCCGAAAATAATGACTAGAAAACAAAAATAAAGAATTTTTTTTTTGTGTTTTGGCTTGTTTTTGTCCTCTATTTTCTAAAAAATACGAAAAACAACTGATGAAAAATATTTTTACTCAAACAAGTTTTTTATTTTTTTTATTCTATAAAACTATTTTTTATAATTGTTTTCAAAAACTATTTAAATAAAAAATAACAACCATTCCAAACAGCCCCTTAGTTGTTCATTTACAAGTTGAATTTGTTACCAATATATATGTTATTTTGTTGTTGACAACAAAGTTATTAATTATTAGATTAAAATAATATGTTAAATTAAATAGCTTGTTACTTTGTTTTTGTATAATAATAATTTATTTTCTAATAATATAATATTATTTTACTAACAACACAAGTTTAAGTCTAAATAATAAGAAATAGATTCAGTCATGTTGTCAAAAGACAACAGGACTCATATTTATCAAATTGTGATCCTCTATTTATTTTTAAACAATTATAATTTATTTAATAGTACATATGCTTTATTCATTGTATTCATCATAATTGTTTAAAACTAAGAAAACAACTATGATACTAATATTCAAATCTTAAACAATAACATGCCTTCACTAGCTTCTTTCACTACACTCCATAGGGTCTTTGCCCCTAAATTAATGAAAAAAACCTACAGTACCACTTTGCTGCTGACCCTACACCCTCCCCTGATAAAATGTGTGTGACTATCACTTTTCAACTCGTGTGTGAGAGAGAGAGATCTTAATTTCAGTGTGTTGTTTATGTTGAGAGGGACTAATACCTGTGTACAACTATTTCAACTATGGCACTGAAAAACATGGTATTTTTATATGCGTTAAAAAAGGAAGACAAATGGAACGAAAGCGACCCTCCACCTCTTTCTCTCTCTATCCTCATTTTGGCTCTATTTCTTTTTGTTTTCCCACATTGAATTCGACTTCAAAATTGAGGTCAGCCTTTTTTGAATGGGTCTCTCGTATCATATATGAAAATGGTCCCAACTATTATCATTCACCATGAATATCACATGTGTCCTTCATTTAATATTTCCTAAAGCTTCCCATAAGTTAACTGACATCTCAAACAGCATACTTTAGTCCAGGAACATTAAAATCAATGTATCAAATTTCCTGAAACAATATTAAACAGTTAACCTTCTTTTTCTGTCGTACAAATTCTTTGCTCTAATATATTTGATAGAGAAATTTATATTTTCACACCTTTCTCTTTTACATTCATTTCACACTTCATTTTCTATCATATATATAATATAAAAAAATATTAAAATTAATTGATAGATAATTTATAGATAATATTAAAATAATAAATATGAAAAGAGGTGTAAAAAATATGTGATAATGAAATGTGAGAATAATATTGTTGCATTTGATATATATTGTTGTTAGAAATAATAGACCATGTAATGCATTCAAGAGAAAATCTAATTTGCTAGCATGCATATGACTTCAGGAAATATTTTAATAGGTTATAGAATGTGCATTTATTAGTTAAATTTTTGTTTAATATAGAATTAGAATCTAAACTTTATGCCCTAATCAGTACTACTTTCTTAGTGGTTTCCAAACTTATGTGGAAGAACAATAAATATTGTTAGAGAATGATTAAATATATTCTAAACAAGATCATCTTTTATTACCATCAAATAGTAATGGAACTAGGAAAAACATGAAGAGGGCAAAACCACTGAACATGAGGAATAAAGTAGTTGCCACTTGCCCGTCAATGTAAGCATCATCATAGCGTCATGAGCAACATGTTCCGACTAAGGGGAACACGGCGAACACCAACTAAAGAAAGCGGTGCAGTAATGCCCTCGATAAAGAGTCAAAGAGGTAGCGTGGTAGCAGATTGCAGAAGAAGTAAAGCTGAAAACAATGGTGCGGAGTATAGAGTGCAGAAGAAGTAGTGCTGTAGCACCTACTGAGTTGATAAGCTCAACGAATGCAATGCTTAAATAATACTCAATGGACAAAGAAAGCCATGAAAAATAAGTGGAAAGGAATTATCAAAATATTGTTTCATTTTGGTCAAAATGCACGGAATTTTTTGATTTCATGTGAGATCGAAACGAAACAATAAGCAAGGAATGAAATTCTACCTTTTCGATGGAAACTTGGCAAAATTGGCGTGTTTCGACCGAAAATCCATTGTTTCCATGTATTTCGACTGAACCAAACAAAACACTGGCATTTGATGTTTTGAACAATCTGAAACAAAATTAAAGAGATCCCTTTCCCAAACCTTTCCGGGAAGAAATTCCCCAAAATTTTCAAAGAATAACACCAAAACTATCAGTTTAAACTTCACAAATTTAGAATGACATTCATAAGCCTCAAGTTGAAATTGAAAAATCAAAAAATAACATTCAACTTTAGATCCAAGCATCGAACCTCGTCTGGAGCATTGAAGCAAGGAGCATCCAAGCACTCTGTAGATCCAAGCGTTAAACCTCATCTGGAGTAGAATTCGAGCAAGGAGTAGTGGAACAACCAAGAAGTTGATGAGCTACTAGCAGATACGGAGATCGTTGTAGTATTGGAGCAACAAAGGAGAGACGAAGACCATTGGAGCATTGGAGCATTGGAGCAATAGAGTAGTATGCTAATCTGGGGGTTCTAGAATTTGGAATTTGTGGACTTCTACTTCTCTACTTTTATAGTTTATTATATTAAAACTTAAATGACTGAAATTATATATACACTCTTTTATTATTATTAATTTAATATTAAAATTAGTTAATCATATTTTTATATATATGGGTATAGTATATGTATAGTAATATTTTTTTTTATATATAGATTAATATTATATTATATATATATTTAATATATTTTTATAATTATATTATTTATAATTATATAAAATTTTTAATTTTTTTATCATTAATTTTTTACACATTATTTATGATATTCATTTTTACACATTTATTTAAATACATAAGTGGAAGCTAATTTTGATATCATTTTATCATATTAAATTTGTGTAAAGAAATTATTTTCACTCAGTATTTTATTTTATTTTATCTAATTTTATATATTTATATCATTGTTATTATGTTAAAATTCTTTAAATTAAAAAAATATTATTTAAAATTATTGGAAACATTTCTTCAAAATTGTTTCATTTTCACAAAATTTTGAAACCTTTCCATTTTCGGGATGACTAAAATGATATCTCAAAACAAAATTTTGTTCATTGGTGGAAAGAGATCCCATATTGACAGAAGATTCCTTGTAGAAGAACTCAATTAACCCCACGAGAGTGAACATAACAGTTATTCCAAAGATTGCGTAGTGGAAGGAAAGCTAGAAGAAGCTGATTTTATGGTTGTGATTGTTGAACTGGTGTTTTCTCTTTACCGCTAAGATTCCTGCTATGGCCATGGAGATTGCATAGAGGACAAGGCCGACGCCAACTCTTTGGAGGTGGGTTATTTTGTCGGGGCGGCTAGTGATCTTTCGAAGAAGGGGGACGAAGGCAAATTTGTAGACTGGGATGAAGAGGGACTATAGTGGGCCTAGCAGCCAAGGAATTCAGACTGTGGAAGAAGTAGTGGCCAAGGGGGAGGGAGGGGAGTGATGTGATAAATGAAAGGAAATGGTTTTGGTCGTACATAATATGACATAGACTACATAGTACTAATTACCAATGAAGAAAAGCTAGCTGTTCAAAAGTAGAGTGAACTTTACCCATGGGAACCAAAAAATAATAATTATAAGGGATAAAATAATATGCACCTATATGTGGTAATGCATTTGTAAAATATGAGATATCATAAAAATTTTAGAGGAGACAATTATATTATGACATTTGCTAAGCTACCACGCAGCCATCCATAATGTGATTGGGCCATACAGACACATTGCGCGCGGGTCCTACCCACATTATGAGTGACTGTAGCCTTATAATTTCATAATAGAGGCTAGAAGATAGCAAGCACCTTATATCATATTATATATATACATATATGACAACTTTTTTTTACGAGTGCGATTACTCATTTTTCTATTCACATGGGTCCGTCCCTACCATCAAGTGTACCACATTAAAAAACGATCAAACATAAATGGTTCGGTTCGGTTATTTAATTTTTTTTGTTAAAAATTGAACCAAACCGAATCATTGTTTAACAGTTCGGTCCAGGTCATCGGTTTTGATCTTAAATAACAATTATTAACAAATAAATAAAAAAAATTATAAATATTAAACAATATATTAAATTCAATATATAATATATATTCAAAATAATATATATAATTATAATAATATATAAATGTTATTATATATATTTATATAGAATTATATTAATTATATATATATATACGGTTAAGTTCGGTTAACTGTAGTTTTAAAAAAACTAAACCGTCAACCAAATTGCATATAGTTCAGTTATGATACTATTTAATTGAATCGAACTGCCTAATGCTTATTTTGGTTTTTTTCTTCTTCAATTCAGTTTAATTTAAATGGATTGATGGTTTAACCGGCCTGATTGGACACCTCTAAGCAATAGGGTAAAGGTAATTTAACATTGTCATGGATTTTTTTTCTTATAATAAGGGAGAATATGTATTTGTCAAATCAACACAACAGGTTGCTGCTTTCTTTTAATCAAACCGTCAATAATCGTCAGACTTAGAAACACCTACATCATCTTGACAACAATAAAGAATAAGAACTTAGTTCATTCACATTCCTTTCTGCAGGCGAGTTCCTATGTGTTTCTGAACTTGGTCTCTCTAATTGATTCCTTTCGTGATTCTTGCCAGAACCTATCGAAAGCTTCAAACGGGTTTTAAAGTTGTCCTCAGAACTTTGTTTCACTTGAACATTAGAGGAAGGTAGGAGTTGAAGTTCAAGATTGTGCTGATGATCTAAATTGCAGGGCTTATTATTCCCTAAGGTTAACAAGACATGTTGATCAGTTGCTTTTGGCATTGGCAAACCTTGCAATGGGGCTATACTAAAATTGGCCTCACTAGATGGGCTGGCGCTTGAAGCTGTTTAAGAAGTGCAAGCCGGTAGGGGTGCTCGCAACTCCGGGACAAACTGCTAGATAATGCAGGCATCTTGATGTTATATGAAACCCTATACCCTGAAAAGAGAAAAGTTTAGAATAATTCAAAGTGACATGTATAGATTTGATTACCATAAGTAAATTATATGGTGTGGCTTCATCTTATTGTCTCTAACCACCAAGCGGCCAATAAGGTATTAAAACTTGGTCATGAAAGACATGTAAACTTATTCATGTAGTGCTTAAAACAAATAAAGAAATAAAAAATTAATTAGACAAGGATCGGTTTGTGGATTATGTGGGAAGTTCTAAACTTCAAATTGAATAGTATTAGACAAATAAGCCAGAGAGATCAAATGGGGTATCTATGTGCAAAGATATAGTTGTTTCCCTCTCATGGTTTATTTATTGAAAGTGGAGATGTACTGTTTAAACTTCCATTGTCTGGTCTAGATAATGTCTAAAGCCGGTATGAAGTCAAGTACAATTCATAAGATAATGCTTTTGAATTTCAGTTTCTTCAACTTCTATTTAATTTAGATATTCAAAAATAGAAAATTATATATAAATAAACACTATAAGATGGAAGTTTTGACAGAAAAGATCCCTAAGATTTAAAATTTCTGTTTCTCTATACCATCCTTAAAACGAGAGAATTTAGGGTTTGACATTCAATGAAGTTGCATGCAACAGAATAATCATATAATTTAGGGATATAATGTTGTTTACTTGGTTTCCTTTGGCAACAAAAAAAGTTGCTGAATGAGTGGTTGCTATGCCTATAATTTTTTAATTTTTTATTTTGTTTTCAATTTTTTTATAATTTTTATTTTAAGAAAAAATTAAAAAAATAATAAAAAATTAAAAAAGAATTAACAAATTTTCATAACACAAGTATTTAAATATAAATAAAAAAAGAAAAAAATTTCTTTTATTTTTTAACTTTTTATATATTTTATATATTTTTGAAAATTTTTAAAAATTATTTTTTAAAATAAAAATTATAAAAAATTCAAAATAAAATACTATTTATAGAGTATTGTTAATTAGTATAACAATCATTGTAACCGAATCAGTGAGACGGAGAGAGAGAAAGAAAGAGAGAGAAAGTTTTAAAAAAATATAAAAAAGAAAAATAGTTTTGCGAAAAATGTGGAAGAGAAAAAACACATACCTAGAAAACACACAGCCGCAGTCACAGGAATGGCCTTTAGTATCGCAGGTTTTGATGTGGGCTTTATAATCGGATTGAACAGCATACCCTTTGGAGTAGTTCTCGCACACCCATGACTTGTGATTGCTATGCTTCCTTTTGAAGTGCTTCTTGATGCTTACAAGATCACCAAGGGCATGGCAAGGGTCATGGTGCAAACAGCTTGGCTCTGGGCAAAAAAATACCTTTTTCTTCACTTCTTGTGTTTTCCTTTTGAGAAATTTCCATGGCACTTTATGCCTTCGTCTGTGCATCTAAAGATTATGGTCTCTTTGAAACCCTTGGTTACAGATCTCACAAACATATCTGTCAGATTCTAGCAAGGTCTTGGGCGAGAGAGAGACAACTTCAGCATTTGGATTTGCATAGTAAGAAGATAGGAAATCGAAATTGGATAGAACCCACAAACTTTATTGCCCGGTAAAGTTCAGAAAATGAAGTAAATTAGAGCCAATAAAAGAAATATTTTCTGATTCTTACCTGATGTGCTTGCTTGTCTTCTTTTTCTTTTGTTAGGGACGCCATTTTTTGAAGAAGCAAGGGCATAAGAAGAAGATGGTGTACCAAGAGAAGCACTACTATCAAACTGTTGGGAGTGTAGAGTATTTCAAAAGAACTTGTTCCACATTGCTTGGAAGAGTGACTCTTTAAGGGCTTATATATTAACTTGTGTGTTTAGGCCAATGAAGAGCAAAGTAGAGGATGGGCTTACACGGATGAAAATAGGCCTTGGTGTCTGATTCCAGTGCAAACTGATCCGTTTGACCCCCTTGCGCGTGATAAATTGGGCTACCCATCATTTTATTTTTTCGTATCCGAAAAATTAATTTATCAACTCAGATTTTTTATCTTATCTGAAAGTGGTAGTTTTTGACCCATTCAAAACTAAAACCTCCTTGATTCCGTTTTCTACAGATAATTTCATAATTATCATTAAGATAATTTTATTATCCTTAATCCTTCAGTATCTCCATGATCCTCTGACAGTTTCTTTAACGTTAATTAATTCTGTTAATAATATCTTCGGTTGGTTATCAGAAGACTGACTCTCTTTCTTTTTACCAATTCTGACTTCCCTGGGTTACATTAATTTTTGAATTGTTCTTGCTGTTCTGGTGCCTGGTCTTACATAAACTAGAGGGGCCTGTTTAATCCTGGAGAGCTTTCACCATTATTGTGAAATAACTCTTAAGGACAGCATGCATCCACATGACTAAAGCTATATTTCCTAAATATTTACAACAATCTTAAGAGTTATGGCTTCTAATGATGCCGCTGCCGTCGCACCTGACAACAATTGCAATGACTCCACTGTTGCCAATGTTGGAACCGCCAGTGTTTCCTTCCCACCCACTACTGAAACTAGAAATGTTCCTTTTACCAAACCATTCCCGGATATCTCCAAAATTGAAGTCCTTAGAGGCCAAAATTTTTGAAGGTAGCAAGAACGCGTTTTCTCTGTGTTGGATATGCATGGTGTGCTATTGCCCTTACTGATCATGCACCCTCATCACCTTTTACCCAGAAACTTATTGATCATTGGACATATACTAACAAGGTATGCAAACATACAATTATTAGTACAGTATCTAATGATCTGTTTGATGTCTATTGTACATACAAGGAAGCAAATAAGATATGGGAGTCTATGATTAACAAGTACACCGCTGAGGATGTAACCAAGCAAAAATTCATTGTTGCCAACTACTACCATTACGAGATGACAGACGACAAGGACATCAAAATACAGATTAATGAATATCACATATTGTTGGAAAATCTTAAGGCTGAAAACATCATTCTACCAGATCAGTTTGTGGTTGGTTGTCGGATTGAGAAACTACCAGACTCATGGAAGAACTATAAGTAGCAGCTCAAACACAAAAATAAGCATATGTTGCTTGCTGATCTAATAACCCACATAATCATTGAGGACACCAACAGGAAGGAGTTGAAGATTGCAAAAGCAAAAGAGATAACTTCAAAAGCAAATCTAGTGCAAGGAAACACTCATAAAAAGAGGTATGATAATAATAAGAAATCTGATTACAAGGCTAAAGTTACTAACCCCACTTTCAAAAAGAAGGGAAATTATTTTTTTTGTGGAAAGCCAGGTCATTATGCTGCTCAGTGTAGAAAGAGGGCAAGAAATGATAATCCTCCTAAGCCAAGTGCAAATTTGGTTGAAGGAGATGACATAATTGCTGCGGTCATTTCTCAAGCCCTCATGGTTGCAAATGTGAAAGAGTGGGTGGTAGACTCTGGGGCTACCAGGCATATCTGTGCTAACAGAGATGCATTTACCTCCTACACTTCAGTAGGGGATGGAGAAGAATATGTGTATATTGGTGATTCTAGAATTGCCAGTGTTAATGGCAAAGGAAAAGTTCTTCTTAAGCTCACATCTGGCAAGACCTTGGCTATCACTGAAGTACTGCATGTACCTGATATTAGAGCAAATTTGATTTTTGTGGCTCTATTAGGAAAGGCTAGGGTTAAAGTGTCATTTGAATCTGATAAGATTGTAATGACAAAAAATAATGTATTTGTGGGAAAAGGCTATTGTAATCAGGGACTCTTTGTGCTTAATGTTTCTAAATTTATTAATGAAAATGCATCTTCTTCTGCTTACTTGATTGACTCTATTGATATGTGGCATGCTAAATTAGGACATGTTAGTGTTTCTTATATTATGAAAATGTAAAATCTTGGTTTAATTTCTGGAATTAATAATACAAAGTTAAATAAATGTGAAGTTTGTGCAGAATCAAAATTAACCGAGAAACCTTGTCATGCTATACAAAGAGAAACTAAATTACTTAATTTAATTCATACTAATCTATGAAATTTAAAACAAACAATGACTAGGGGTGGTAAAAAATATTATGTAACATTTGTTGATGATTTTTCTAGGTACACTAAAGTGTATTTACTTAGAAATAAAGATGAGGCATTTAACACATTCCTTTTATACAAAGCTGAAGTAGAAAATCAATTAAGTAAAAGGATTAAAAGAGTTAGATTAGATAGAGGAGGTGAATACATTTTATTTAATGATTTTTGTGAGAAAGAATGAATGATTCATGAAATTACTCCAACTTATTCACCTGAATCTAATGGAGTAGCAGAAAGGAAAAATAGAACCTTAAAAGAAATGATGAATGCTATGCTAGTTAGTTCATCTGCACTAGATAACCTTTGGGTGAGGCTTTATTATCTGCTTATCATTTACAAAATAGGATTCCTTACAAGAAAACTAATAAGACACCATACGAATTATGGAAGGGCTATGCACCTAATTTGAAATATTTAAAAGTGTGGGGGTGTCTTGTTAAGGTTATGCTACTTGACCCTAAGAAAAGGAAAATAGGTTCTAAAACTTCAGATTGCATGTTAGTTGGATATGCTGAACATAGTGCAGCTTATAGATTTCTTGTATTAAGAAGTGATGTGTTTGATTGTAATACCATTATAGAGACAAAGAACATTTGTCATGCACCTCAAAATAATTTTGAGATTACTGAGAATTTAACTGAGGATTTGAGAAAAAGCAAACGAAAAAGGAAGGAGACTTTCTTTGGAGATGGTTTTTATACTTATATTGTGGAAGATGAACCTTCATCTTATTCAGAGGTTGTTGCATCATTTAATGCAAAATTTTGGGTGGAAGCAATTAAAATTGAAATTAATTCTATTTCAAAAAATAATACATGGACTTTTTTGGTATATTTACCTCTAGGAGCCAAACCTATTGGTTGTAAATGGATTTTTAAAAGAAAATTCAACCCTGATGGATCAATTGAAAAATACAAGGCAAGGTTGGTGGCAAAAGGTTTTACCCAAAAACAAAATGTTGATTATTTTGACACTTTTGCCCCTGTTACTAGAATTTCTTCTATTCGAGTTTTAATTGCTTTAGCCTCAGTTTATAAACTTTTTATACATCAAATGGATGTTAAAACAACTTTTTTAAATGGTGACTTAGAAGAAGAAATTTATATGGTGCAACCTGAAGGCTGTGTTATTTCTGGACAAGAAAATAAAGTCTGCAAACTTCTAAAATCTTTATACGGCTTGAAACAAGCACCAAAACAGTGGCATAAGAAATTGAACAAAGTTTTATTAAGTGATGGTTTTTCTTCTGTTGAAGTTGATAGATGTGTGTATACAAAACTGGTAATGATGAGTGTGTAATTATTAGTCTGTATGTTGATGACATCCTCATATTTGGTACTAGTCTAGATATTGTTCATATGACGAAATATTTTCTTGCATCTAAATTTGATATGAAAGACATGGATGAAGCTAGTGTAATTTTGGGTGTTAAAATCATAAGGAATGGTGATAGTATATCACTATCACAAGAACACTATGTTGAGAAACTTCTTAAAAAGTTTGGTCATTTTGATGACAAACCAGTGCATACTCCTTATGATACTATCACTCAACTAAAGAAAAATAGAGGCGATTCTATTGCTCAATCTAAATATGCACAAATTATTGGAAGTTTGTTGCATTTGATGAACTTTACCTAACCTGATATAGCATATGCTGTATGTAGATTGAGCTGGTATACACATAATCCAAACAGTGATCATTGGGTAGCATTAGTAAGACTAATGCAATACTTGAGAGGTACCATGGACTATGGTATCATGTATAGTGGATTTACCGCTGTATTAGAATAATACAGTGATGCAAACTAGATCTTAGATTCAGATGAGACAAAATCCACTAGTGGTTATGTGTTCACCCTTGGAGGTGGTGCAATTTCTTGGAAATCAGCCAAACAAACTATTATTGCTAGATCTACCATGGAGTTAGAGTTTATTGCTCTGGAATTGGATGGTAATGAGGCTGAGTGGTTGAGAAACTTCTTAGCAAACATTCTGTTGGGTATGAAACCAACACCATTTGTGTCTATGCATTGCGAATGCCAAGCGGCAATAGCTATTGCAAATAATAAGACCTTCAATGGCAAAAATAGGCATATACGTTTGAGACATGATGTGATTAAGCAGCTGTTAAAAGATGAATTATATCGATCAATTATGTAAGGTCAGAAGTGAATTTGGCAGATCCTTTGACCAAACCTTTGCGAAGGAAATTAGTCCTTGAAACATCGAGGGGAATGGGACTTAAGCTAGTTTGAAAGTAACGGTGATGGTAACCCAACCTTTGTGATTGGAGATCCCATGAAGAAGGTTCA
>JASKGM010037472.1:0-23536 GCA_034509205.1 Ceratonia siliqua
TCTACCCGATTCCTAGCTTCTCTAAACCCATAACCATGCTCAAACCTCCCCTGGTTTATTGGTGGTTCATCCACCTCTTCTGTTTTTTCTCCATCTTCACCACCACCCTATTGTACTCTTGGTTGCACTCGCCTAGGTGGTTGTTTAACGGGAGCGTTTTGAGGCTATCCCCTTGTTGTTTCTCCTTCCAACCTATCCATCCTTTCATGAATTTGCTCTAATTCTGCCCTCATCATTCTCCTCATCTCCCCCAACAATGCCTGTAATTGTAAGTTTGGAATGGTTGGTTGTTGTACCTCTTCGGTCGAGTTTTCTTGTTGATTGTGTGACATATTTGGAATCTGCAAAAAAAAACAAGGATAAGACCTCACAAGCTCTCTTCCTCACGTGTTTCACACAAGAAAGATTCACTCACTCTCGTGTTTGGCACTCAAACCTCTTATGTTCTCGCCACTCTTGCCTTTTTCCACTCAGTCTTCCTTTCACTCGTAACTAAACTCAAGAATAATTGGGTTTCCAGTGGCAATTCAAGGAGGGAAGCAACCAGAACAAACAAACCACAAGACTTAAAAAACAATTCTTAAGAAGCTGGTGTAAGAAAAAAAATAACAAGACTGAATCATACGGGGTTTCTTTTCTTTTAAGAAGGGGTCTAAGACTCTTTTTTTTTTGGATCCTCTTTATTTATTTTTCTTTTCTTTTATTTTTTGTTTCTTTTTTATGTTGCAAAAATGAGTAACAAAGAAACAGAAGCCTAATTCACTTTTTTTTATATGTTACAGAAACAAGTAACAAAGAAACAGAAGCATAATTCACCTTTTTTTTATGTTACAGAAACAAGTAACAAAGAAAAACAAGAGAATCAAATTTAGACACTAAGGAAACAGAAATTTGACTCAACTCAAACTTTAGTAGAATTTTGAGATAACTCAAACTCTAATAGAATTTTGACTCAACTCAAACTCTTACAGAAATTTAACTCAAACTCTAATAGAATTTTGATTCAACTCAAACTCTAACAGAAATTTAACTCAACTCAAACTCTAATAGAATTTTGACTGAACTCAAACTCTAACAGAAATTTGACTTAACTCAAACTCTAACACACGGATTTAGTGCAGAAATAAGGATAATCTCTTCTTTTATTATAGAAATTTAACTCAAACTCTAATAGAATTTTGATTCAACTCAAACTCTAATAGAAATTTAACTCAACTCAAACTCTAATAAAATTTTGACTGAACTCAAACTCTAACAGAAATTTGACTCAACTCAAACTCTAGCACACAAATTTAGTGCAGAAATAAGGATAATCTCTTCTTTTTTTTGATTGCTTGAAAATGAATTCAAGGAGCAACCAGACAAGACCAAGAACTAAAATCAAGAAAAAAAGAAGAAAAGGAAACAACCTGGCCAATTAGGGATTTTGGCCAACTTGGAAACCTAAACCTAAACACACAATGTTGACAAGGAAACAATAAAGGATAGGCAAACCTACTGAACCTAGGCTCTGATACCAAAATGATATGAACCTCGCTAACAACGTGACGAAACCCAACACTACTGTGAATTTCAAATCCCAAGCTCTTGAAGAATGTTGAGCCTTTACCCATTATCTAACAATATAAGAACTAAGAACTCTGATGTTCGAAGACGCCACACCAAGAATCCCAAGAACTACTCAAGAATGAAGGAGATAAGCCTGTTTGTTTAAACGTCACAAGAATTAACTTGATAATTTCAAGAATGAAGAAGGAAGCAATAGTCTCTCAATAGGATTATTCTCAATATGATTGTTAAAAATGTTCAAGGCTCAATCCTATTTATAGGAGTTGAGTTCTAATCCTAACATAAGGTAAACTAATGCTATTTGGACATGAGGCTAGCTCCTCTTAAAATAAAACTCCTATTAAAATAAAACAACTAATTTAGACTCCTCTTAAAATAAAACAACTAATTCAGACTCCTCTTAAAATAAAACAACTAATTAACATAATCCTCAAATGCTGAAAAATGTGTAGCCCTCAATTAAAGTTTTCTAGAACCTTAATCATAGTGACTAGGTTCCCTTGAATCTGAGTTGGGCTTATGCCGAGTCTCCATGTATTTTCCATTTCACCAACTTGTTGAATCAGCCCATTTAAAGTGTGTTTAAATGTCTTGGCTCTAAGTCTTGTGATTGGCCTACTTGGCAAGCTTAATGGATCACGTGAATGCTGCCCTTGAGTCCTTCCAAGCCCATGATTGAATTCCTCTTCTTGCATGCTTGATTGAGTAACTTTTTGTGCATCACTGATAGTAAAGACAAACAGTAGAGTAAAAAATAACCCGATTTTTTTTTTAAAAAAAGAAACAATAAAAGGGTTAAGTCGAACATGATTTTGGAACTAGGCTCTGATACCAAATGATGTGAACCCGTAAGCTTAAATTCCTTGAACCCACAGAGATTTGAATACCTGCCCAGGAATCCAAATCTCATATTATACTAGTGATCCCACACAGTAAACCGCACCCTTATGTAATCCCACCAATCAAACGAATTAGGAAAACAAGCAGGAATCATAAGTACAAATAGAGTAAAGGATAAGACACAAAATTGAACAACTAGGAAACAAGTAACGGATGCTAGGAATCAAGAATTAAGAATCAAGTGGCAGGAAGTTGGACAGATAAAATAAGATATGAAAAGGAAGTCAAACACAAGAAATTTGAAAATGCAAGAAATCACGACAATGCCACTGAAAACTTCAAGTTAGTAAAACACACTTTAAAAGCAGAATTTGACCTTGAATTGGACCTCAACTAGGTGAATACCGATTGGGATGATGACGGTCTTGGAAAGTGCTTTACAGATTGGTATTATGGGTTCCGTAGCTCCAACTATGCAAAACGTTATGGCTGTTTGAAATTATGTATGGAAAATTACTTTTACTTTACTATTTTTTTTGCTTTGCATTGCTTTTCTTGTTTTATTTTTCTTTTTACTGCAACTATTTCCCTCTTTTTTAATTACATGAAGAAACGCAAAATTTCAAACTAGGGGAGTTGTGAACAGGCAATCCAAGATTCAATAAACGAACAGTAGTGTAAAATTCAAAATATAAACACGAACTACGAAGACAACCAATAAAAAGAACTGATAGAACTGACAAAAGTAGAGAAAAAATTTACCAATTTTTTTTTTTTTTTGAAAAAGAAACAATAAAAAGGGTAAGTCGAACCCAATTTTTGAACTATGCACTGTTACCAAATGTTGTGAACCTGTATGCTTAAATCCCTTGAACCCATAGTGATTTGAAAATCGACCCAGGATTTCAAACCTCAGATTATACTAGAGACCCCACACAAAAAGCAGCACCCTTGTGTAATCCCCACAAATCAAAGGAATCAGAGACAACAAGTAAGAATGTTAGGTACAAATAAAGAAAAGTATAAGACACAAAATTGAACAACTAGGAAACATGTAATGGACGCTAGGAATCAAGAATCAAGTGGAAGGAAGTTGGATTGATAAAATCAGATCTGAAAAGGAAGTCAAACACAAGAAATCTGAAAACGCAAGAAATTCCGACAATGCCATTGAAAACTTCAAGTTACCCAAAACACAATTTAAAAGCAGAATTTGACCTTGACTTTGACCTCAACTAGGCAAAGACAAGTGTGGACGACGACAAGCTCAGAAATTGCTTTTTAGATTGGTATTATGGGTCTCGTAACTCCAACTATGCAAAAAAGTTATGGTTGTTTGAAGTTATGTATGGAAAATTGCTTCTACTTTGCTCTTTTCTTTTTATTTTTGCTTTGCTTTTCTTCGTTTTTCATTCTACAACAAATATTTCCTGTTTTCTTTTTATATTACCTGAAGAAAAGCAAAATTTCAAATAAAGGGAGTTATGGACTGGCAATCCAAGATTCAATAAACGAACAAAAGTACAAATTTCATAATAAAAACATGAACTACAAAGACAAACAATAAAAAGAACTAATTGTAATGAAAAAATTAACCAGAATTTTTTTTTAAAAAAAAGAAACAATAAAAGGGTTAAGTCGAACCTGAATTTTGAATTAGGCTCTGATACCAAATGATGTGAACCCATAGGCTTAAGTCCCTTGAATCCACAGAGATTTTAATACCTGCCCTTGAATCTAAACCTCATATTATACTAGCGATCCCACACAAAAAACATAACCTTTGTCTAATCCCCACCAATTAAAGGAATCAAGAAAACAAGTAGGAATCTTAAGTACAATTAGAGAAATGGAAAAGACACAAAATTGAACAACTAGGAAACATGTAACAGAGGCGAGGAATCAGGAATCAAGTGGCAGGAAGCTAGACAGATAAAATCATATCTTAAAAGGAAAACTTCCAATTGTGCAAAACACACTTTAAAAGAAGAATTTGACCACAACCGGGTTAATCCCAGTTGAACTGATGACGGGCTTGGAAAGTGCTTTTCAGATTGGTATTATGGATTCCTTAACTCACTATGCAAAAAGTTATGGCTATTTGAAGTTATGTGTGGAAATTGCTTCTACTTTGCTTTTTTTTTTTTTTTTTTGCTATGCTTTGCTTTACTTTTCTTTCTATGTCAAATGTTTCCCTTTTTTTTAATTACTGAAAGAAAAGCAAAATTTCAAAGCAGGGGAGTTGTGGACTGTCAATTAAGGATTCAACAAACGAACAGAAGTACAAACTTCATAATAGAAACACGAACTACAAAGACAAACAATAAAAAAAACTGATAGTAATGACAAATAGTGAGTACAAATTAACTAGAATTTTTATTTAAAAAAAAAAGAAACAATGAAAAGGTTAAGTCAAACCTGATTTTGGAACTAGGCTCTGATACTAAATGATGTGAACTCATAGGCTTAAATCCCTTGAACCCATAGAGATTTGAATACCTGCCCAGGAATCCAAACCTCATATTATACTAGCAATCCCACATAGAAAACAGCACCCTTGTGTAATTCCACCAATCAAACGAATTAAGAAAACAAGCAGGAATCTTAGGTACAAATAGAGAAAGGGATAAGACACAAAATTGAAAAACTAGGAAATAAGTAACGGATGCTATTAATCAAGAATCAAGTATCAGGAAGCTGGATAGATAAAATCATATCTGAAAAGTCAAACATAAGAAATCTAAAAATACAAGAAATTACGACATTACCGCTGACAACTTCAAATTTCCCAAAACACACATTAAAAGCAAAATTTGACCTCAACTGGGCGAAGACAGTTCAGGATGACGACGGGCTTGGAAAGTTCTTTTCAACTTGGTATTATGGGTTCCGTAACTCACACTATGCGAACAGTTATGGTTGTTTGAAATTATATATGGAAAATTGCTTCTACTTTTTTTTTGTTTTTACTTTGCATTGCTTTTCTTTTCTTTGTTTTTCTTTTTATGGCAAATATTTCCCTCATTTTTTTAAATTACCCAAAGAAACTTGAAATTTCAAAGCAGGGGAGTTGTGGACTGGCAATTTAGGTTTCAAGAAATGAACCAAAGTACAAACTTCAGAATAGAAACACAAACTACAAAGACGAACAATAAAAAGAACTGATAGCAATGACAAATAATAGAGAAAAAAATAATGTCACAACATGACGCCCGGTGAAAAGCCGTGGTTTTATGACTTTTGTGCGCGTAAGGGAAAATGCAAAGAAAATGGGAGTTGCCACCAATTAATTAGAAGGATAATTGGGATCCTTAAAAAAAGTAATGGAAACTGGCCCTCAGAACCAGAGGAAGGGTTCGGGAGTCTAATTACGCGTAGGGAAGGTATGGTGTTAGGCACCCTACAACGTCTATCCCTAAGGACGGTTACCCTAAATTGTTTGTGCTTAAAGAATTTTAATTTATTTAAATTACCCATTTTTATTAATAAAATAATAATGGACAAAGATGGAGAAATAAATAACTATACCTACCTTACCAAGTAAGTACCTACGTACCCCGAAAGGGATTAAGGTCAACGTAATTCAGAATATTTGAATAAATTGATTAGACGAGATATATGATCTCAGATATGAGAATGTTAGGACGTTAGGGGAATGTAAAATTCCACTTAAAGTCAGGAAAATGAATTAGGACATTGGGAAGAATATACCTCCACTAAATGCCCGAGAAGGTTAGGGCTTTAGGAAAATAAAACTCCACCAAAGGTCCAAACAGTGAATTAGGACATTTAGAGAGAACATGCCTCCACTAAATGCCTGTGAAAAATAAGATTTTGGGAAAAATGAGATTCCATCGAAAGTCCATGAAAAACTGAACTACGGAGAAGACAAACTTTTACTGAAAGTTCATTAAATGTTGAGTCTATGAAATTTATAAAAGTAATGGAGCGAAAAATAGATTTGAAAGAAATTGGGGTCAAAATGTGATTTCAAAAAATTGGGGGTTAAAATGTAATTCTTGAAAATATCATGGTTAAAATATAATTCTTGAAAGTGTAAGGATCAAAATGTAATTTCTGAAAGATTAAGGGTCAAAATGATATTATCGAAAGTATTGGGATCCAAATTTAAATTATGGAAAAGTATTGAGGTCAATTATGAATTTTTAAAAGTATTGGGGATTAATTTGGAGATAATTGTGTTTAAAAAAAAAACTTGAAATTTGATCTAACTTTCAATCCCTCCACAAAGTATTTAACTGGGCTTTTGGGCCCCCAATTTTTAATGAATTTTTGAAACCCCTTTTTTGTAATCTAAATGGACATTTGAAACTCATATTTAGATTCTAGGCTTTGGTGATGGGCCTTTGAAACCCTTTTTGAAAATAATTCTATTGGGCCTTGGGATCTTTTTGATTTAGTCCTTAATTTAATATTTTGAGAGCCCCTATTAAATTAACCCTCCAAGCCTTACTAATCTGATTATGAGAGTAAACTTGAGTCCATCAACTATGAAGTGCCAGTCAATATTTAACGCCTCTCAATGCATAATAGGATTCAAACTTTTACCTAACCTTGAAAACAATATGACCCAGTCCAAACCTGACTATATATATGCTTTCTAAAAACAGAGATATGGCCATGAACTATCTTTAATCCCTGTTTTCAAACAGCAATTTAAATAGCATTGAATTGGATCAAAAAAAAATAGCCCAGTGAATTAGATTTAACCCTTGGATTAGAATAGCATCAGAATCAAATTCAAATTACTAGTTTTCACCTTAGACCATTCAAAATCAGCATACCCCATTTTTACTTGCAAATTTTGGGACCTTAACTGAGCGGAACTCTAGCCAAAATTATTGCGAATCTAAAACCAATATGGGACCAACATTTTGAAGAATGGGCATGATTTAAAACTTGAATCAGTATGTTTACACATCCAAGGATCAAACTTAATTAGAAAAACATGGAGTCAAACGTGGAATTCTGATTTTGAGCATTTCACCTAAGGTATTAACAAATTCTGGAAACAAGACTTAAGTTCAAAACATCATACTCAGAACTCAGAAACCAGCATCAATTCTGCATTAGCAGCCATGATTTACCTTCAAATTATCAAGTTAACATACCAGCAGCCAGAATCAATTTGGAATTAATGTCTTTACATAGATGAATCTCAAAACAGCATTACAATGGCAAAAGCGGATTCACAAAAACAAAACTACCAAAACCACAATGCTAACCTATGGAATTCGGCATGAATTCCTGTAAACCCACACTTACAAATCCTCTATCTTGTAACACAGAGGTTGAAATATCAGCCATATACCAGAAACTGAAATGACCAACATACCTTTCCGCTGATTTGAAAACCTCTCCAATTCGCAACCTCCTCATTCTTGGATTCTCCTTAATTTCTGGTTCTTTTCCTCTTTGATCCTTTTTCCTTCTGATTTCTGAAAAACTCCCCGATTAGCTTCGTCACCCTCTCTTCAATGGTTTTTGATCTCACCCCTTTCAATTCCAGATCCCCCCTAATACTGTGAAGCTACTGAACTTCCCCCAAATCCTCTCTCTTCCTTGATTTTTTTTTCGTCCCCTTTTTTTGTGGCTAGCTCTGTTCACTTTATAGATGCGAAAGGAGACCAAATCCCTTGAAAATAGCCACTGGGCACCCACTGGGATCAGAGTGTGCCGCGCATGGATGCTACAAGCCGTAGCTTGTGCAGGGAAGCAGGAGACCTGAAAGTAAAAACAAACTGCCTTCTTGTAGAGGCGTGATCTCGTTGAGGCACTGGAAGATGTAGGTGCGTGCGTCGTAAATACAGCGTGAAAGGAGGAAGTACAGAGGCGATCAACGTGAGGAGTGTGAAGCGAGCAGAGGGCTTAGGGGATCAGGGAGATGAGGCTGCGGCAAGGACGAAGCAAACTGGGAAAGTGAGCCATGGCAGAGTAATAGAGCAGAGGCATTAGACAGAGGTGCTTGAAATAGAGAGAGCAAGATGAGCAAATAGGAGATTGCAGGGATATTATGCCATAAATAGAGGGGGAAAAGGTGTGGCATGCAAGAGGAATAGAGGTAATTTGCTGGAGCAGAGATACAGGTTCAGAGGGTGAAGGGGCAAAGAGATAGAGGCACCAAGGGAAAGGGCAAGTGTGCAGAGAGATTTAGGGAAGAAAGGAGCGTGGGATGGCCGGGTTATTGGACCGGGTAGGGGAAATGGGTGTGGGTCAGTGGTGGTGGATTGGTTAAGTGGGCTGGACCAGTGTAGGCTTATGGCTGGGCTGAGGGGATATTGGGCTGGACTCTTTTTTGTTCAATGAGCTGCCAAAAATGACATTTGGGCTATTTATTTTTATTTTTTTGGTTTGATGTTTTTTTTAAATTAATTTTCTACTTTTTCTTATATTTCTTTTTCATTTTTTTATCACAATTTTTTTGGTTAATATATATTTTTATTATGTTTTTGGTTTTTCCTGGACAAAATCCAGTGTTTACAAATAACTAAATTTTTTTTAAAAAAAAAAGAAATAATAATAGGGTTAAGTCAAACCTAATTTTGAAACTAGGCTCTAATACCAAATGACGTGAACCCATAGGCTTAAATGCCTTGAACCCAAAGAGATTTGAAAATATGCCCAGGAATCCAAACCTCAAATTATACTAGCGATCCCACACAAAAAACAGCGCTCTTGTGTAATCCCCACCAATCAAAGGAATTAAGAAAACAAGTAAGAATCTTAGGTAGAAATAGAGAAAATGATAAGACACAAAATTGAACAACTAGGAAACAAGTAACAGATGCTAGGAATAAAGAATCATGTTACAAGAAGCTCGATAGATAAAATCATATCTCAAAAGGAAGTAAAACGCAAGAAATTACAACAATGCCATTGAAGACTTTAAGTTGCTCAAAACACACTTTAAAAGCAAAATTTGACCCTGAATTTGACCTCAACCGGAGAAAGACAGGTTGGCACGTCGACAGGCTCAGAAAGTTCTTTATAGATTTGACTTATGGGTTCCGTAACTCCAACTATGCAAAAAGTTATAGCTGTTTGTAATTATGTATGGAAAATTGCTTCTACTTTACTCTTTTCTTTTTTTATGCTTTGCTTTGCTTTGTTTTTCTTTCTCCAGTAAATATTTCCCTTTTTTTTAATTACCTAAAGAAACACAAAATTTCAAACCAGGGGAGTTGTGGATTAGCAATCCAAGATTCAATAAACGAACAGCAACACAAACTACGGAGACGAACAATAAGAAGAACTGATAGTAATGACAAACTGTAGAGAAAAAATTTACTAAATTTTTTTTTAAAAAAAAAGAAACAATAAAATGGGTAAGTCGAACCTGATTTTTGAACTAGGCCTTGTTACCAAATGATGTGAACTCGTAGGCTTAAATCCCTTGAATCCACAGAGATTTGAATACCAACCCAGGAATCCAAAACTCATATTATACTAGTGATCCCACATAGAAAACAGCAACCTTGTGTAATCCCCACCAATCAAAGGAATCAAGAAAATTAGTATGAATCTTAGGTACAAATAGAGAAAATGATAAGACACAAAATTGAACAACTAGGAAACAAGTAACAGATGATAGAAATCAAGAGTCAAGTTGTAGAAAGCTGGGCAAATAAAATCAGAACTGAAAAGGAAGTCAAACACAAGAAATCTGAAAACGTAAGAAATTACGACAATGCCACTGAAAACTGCAAGTTGCCCAAAAAACACTTTAAAAGAAATTTTGACATCAACTTGGTAAAGACAGGTTGGGGCTCGAAAATTGTTTTTCAGATTGGTATTATGGGTTCTGTAACTCTAACTATGCAAAAAGTTATGGCCGTTTGAAGTTATGTATGGAAAATTGCTTCTACTTTGCTCTTTTCTTTTCTTTTTTTGCTTTGTTTTTCTTTCTACGGTAAATATTTCCTATTTTTTTTAATTTACTAAAGAAACGCGAAATTTCAAAATAGGGGAGTTGTGGACTGGCAATCCAAGTTCCAATAAACAAATAGAAGTACAAACTTCATAATAGAAACATGAACTACAAAGACGAATAATAAAAAGACTTGATAGTAATGACAAACAGTAGAGAAAAAATTAACCATAATCTTTTTAAAAAAAAGAAGAAGCAATAAATGGGTTAAGTCGAACCTGATTTTGGAACTAGGCCTTGATATCAAATGATGTGAACCCATAGGCTTAAATCCCTTGAACCCACAGAGATTTGAATACCTACTTAGGAATCCAAACCTCAGATTATACTAGCGATCCCACACAGAAAACAGCACCCTTGTATAATCCCACCAATTAAAGGAATCAAGAAAACAAGCAAGAATGTTATGTACAAATAGAGAAAAGGATAAGACACAAAATTGAACAACTAGGAAACAAGTAACAGACGATAGGAATAAAGAATCAAGTCACAGGAAGCAGGATAGACAAAAATTAAAACTAAAAAGGAAGTCAAACACAAGAAATCTTAAAACGCAAGAAATTACGACAATGCCACTTGTCACAACATGACAGCCAGTGAAAAGCCATCATTTTATGACTTTGGGGTGCGTAAGGGAAAAGCAGAGAAAATAGAGTCACCACCAATTAATTAGAAGGATAATTGGGATCATAAAAAAAGAAGAAAGGAAAACTGGCCCTCGGAACCAGAAGAAGGGTGCGGGAGTTTAATTACTTCTGGGGAAGGTGTTAGGCACCCCATAACGTCCATCCTTAAGGATGATTACCCTAAACCGTTTGTGCTTTAAAATTTTAATTTATATAAATTACCCCTTTTTTATTAATAAAATAATATTAGACAAAGACGGAGAAATAAATAACTAGACCTGCCTTACCAAGTAAGTGCCTACGTACCTCGAAAAGGATCAAGGTCGACGTAGTTTGAAATATTTGAATAAGTCAATTAGTTGAGATGTATGATCTCAGATATGAGAATATTAGGACATTAGAATAATATAAAATTCCACTTAAAAACCTGGAAAATGAATTAGCAATGGAACATTGGGAAGAATATGCCTCCACTGAATGCCCAAGAAAATTGAGACTTTGGGAAAATAAAATTCCACTGAAAGTCTAGAAAAAAGAAATAAGTGTGACCTCGGGAAAGATGAACTTCCACTGAAAGTTTGTGAGATTTATGACATCGGGGAGTATGTAACTCCACTAAATACCGTGAAGATTAGGACTTTTGGAGAAGTTTAAACTTCTACTAAATGTCCTTTAAATGTTCACAAATGAAATGAAAATGGTGTTTTTATTATTCTTAATCAAATTTTAATTTTTCCAATTTTTGTGACAAAACTGAATTTTCTAAAAGAATAGGGGTGAGAATGAAATTCCTAAAAAGTATAATTCCTAAAAAGTATTTAGGTCAAAGTAGAATCCTTAGGAATATTGGGCTTAAAACAAAATTATCAAAAATAATGAGACCAAAATGAGATTTACTAAAAATAATGGGGCAAAAATGAAATTTATGCCAAATAAAGGGGTTAAAATGTAATTTATGCCAATAGTGGGGTAAAAATGTAGTTTATGTAAATAGTGAGACCAAAATGTAGTTTATAGAAAATAAAGAGGTCAAAACGCAATTTATATAAAGAGGTCAAAATGTAATTTTTAAAAATAGAGGAGCCGAAACAATTTTATAAATGGTGGGGCCAAAATATAATTTTTAAGAAGTAATTAGGATGAGGATCACATTGCAAAAGTTATTCCTAGTTTAAAGCATAACAATTGAGAAGAGTTTTGAATCTTTTTAACTTTCGCTTTAAAGTCATTCTACTAGGCCATTGGAGCCCCCCTTTTTTATAGCATTGGGCTTCGCATCCCCTTAAAATATTCTTATTGAGCCTTTGAAACCTAATAAATTTGAGCTTTCTATTAACTTGTCCCCTGAAATTATTAGGCCTTGAACCCCGAACTATTTTCAAACTATGAAGAGATACCACCTAATATCACATTTTAGTTTGGTAAGGGCAATGGAAGGACATTAGGCAGAATCAAATTCGAGGTTCCCTTTTATATGAAATTAGAGAAGGGTCTAGAGTATATCATTTTGGTTTTTCTTTGATTGAGGCCTTCCCTTTTTTTTTTTTTTTAATTCTTCAAAGACTCATTCCTTCCAATCCCCCTTATGCAAACTCTAATTCAATCTATTAAAATAGCAGCATCCTTTCTGTTCAGAGTCCCAATCTTAGATTACTCCTCCCAGAAATTGTCATGCCAAGCTTAAAGATATTTATTCCATGATTAATAGTAAAAGAGAAGGAAGTTATATTTCTTCATCCAGCTTTTCCAAAAAAAAACAGTTCTCTTTTAATATACTTGACATAACATTGGAGGCAATGCGAAACAATTCATTAATCTGGCTGAGAAGTGATGGAAGAATGAAAAGCAATACAACAAGTTACACCATGCAAAATAATCAAAAAATAAATCATCACATTTACCCCTCCCTAAAGACAAAGCAAACAAACGAAGAAGAATAATACTGCAGAAGGAGCAAACATGCAAGACAAGAAATATAACAAGTGAATGGGGATTCTCAGTTACAAAGTAGCTCCAAAACAAAATAAATTTACCCAAACCAAATTGATCAATGTCATAGCATGCTTAAGACATTATGAGCAAGTCAAAAAGGATCTCGCCCACATCCCACCTCAATTAAAACACAGCTAGAATCAAAAGAGAATAAAAACATTACCACAGATGCAATTTACAAGCTTAGTACCAGTAACCCAAAACCAGAATAGCAACCCAATCAATTTAAATTAATTGCAGCCTGAATAGCCAGCAATTGAAAACTGTACATCAGTATGACTTACCCACAAATCAACCAGTTTAAAATAAACCCTTAAACCATACAAACAATCACTTAGCCAGAGACATTTTATCATTCAAAATCAAATTAATTAGCAAGAATCAAACTTCACGGTTTGATTTGAACATCACAAACCATGATTCACAGACATTCTTTCTCTTCAGATTCACAGGGAATACAGCAACAACATATAACTGAGGAAGCTCACAATAAAAGAAATCAAAATTACAGGAACAATGGGTATCATAGAACCATGTACCTTTAAAGAACGAAACCCTAAATTCGATTGAACCTCAAAATCCCCTAAACTAATTCCTCCAGAAAGATCGATTCTGAACTAGAGTTCTCCCTTTCACCACTCTTCCTTCTTCACTTCCAATCTCTAACTCCTCTTTTTCTAATGCTTTCGGGTCCTCTTGACAGTTCTCCTCAGCATCTTTTATAGTAGAAAAATGATTCCCAAATCCTCACTCATCGGCGTTAGAGAAGGAAAGAAAATATAGGGTTTCCCTTTTGATGGTAGAGGGAGAAATTGGCTGAAGATTGAAGAGAAGATACGAGAGATGGGCAGCAGTTTATCAGTCAAAACGAGAAAGGAAAGACAATGGGATAACAAGGGGGAAGGGCATTGCGGCTATGGCCGTAAATCATGGTGCAGAGAGAAAGGGGAGCAGAGTTTAATTTAGGGATTAGGGTTTCAAAAGGGGGCAATCGGATTAGGCAATATGGGTTAGGTGTCTGGGTTATTGGGTGGGCTGGAGCTGTATCCAGGTATGGTATAGGGCTGGACTACTACTGGTGGGCTAATATTATTGGAGTGCGCTGGGTCCATTTTTTTTGTTCAATGGCTAGTTGCGTTGCCAAAAATAACCTCTTGAGCCTTTTTCCTCTCTTTTTTTTTAGTTTGTTATCTCTCTTTTCTTTTATTTTTTTATTTTTTTTATATAATGATGTTATTTTATTTATTATTATTATTATTATTATTATTATATATTTTATATAATAATATTATATATATATATATATATATATATATTTTAAAAGAATTGTTCCATATACCATTTGGCTTTCTTTTTGTAATTTTTTCGTTGTTCCTATTTTTCATTTTTTATTTTTTTATTTTTATTTTTATTTAATTATTTTTTTTGAATTTTGCTATTTAATTTTACTATTATTTTCTTTTGAGAGAAACACAAAAAGAAATTCAAGTGTCACCTGGATAAAATCGAGTGTTTACACCACTAAAAACTTCAATTGCCCAAAACACACTTTAAAAGTAGAATTTTACCCTGAATTTAACCTCAACAGGGTAAATTTACCCGGTTGGGATGACGACGGGCGCGGAAAGTGCTTTTCAGATAGGTATTATGGGTTCCATAACTCCAACTATGCAAAATGTTAAGGTTGTTTAAAGTTATGTGTGGAAAATTGCTTCTACTTTGCTCCTTTTTTTTTTTTTTTTGCTTTGCTTTTCTTTGTTTTTCTTTCTACAGCAAATATTACCTGAAGAAACACAAAATTTCAAATTAGGGGAGTTGTGGACTGCCCCAGGATTCAATAAACGAACAGATGTACAAACTTCAAAATAGAAACATAAACTACAAAGATAAATAATAAAAAGAACTGATAATAATGTCAAACAATAGATAACAAAATTAACCAGATTTAAAAAAAAAAAGAAACAATAAAAGGGGTAAGTCGAACCTTATTTTGGAACTAAGCTCTAATACCAAATAATGTAAACACGTAGGCTTAAATCCCTTGAACCCACAAAGATTTGAATACTTGCCTAGGAATCCAAACTTCAGATTATACTAGCAATCCCACACAAAAAACAGTACCCTTATGTAATCCATACCAATCAAAGGAATCAAGAAAACAAGCAGGAATCTTAGGTACAAATAGAGAAAAGGGTAAGACACAAAATTGAACAACTAGGAAACAAGTAACGGAGGCTAGGAATTAAGAATCAGGTGGCCGAAAGTTGGATAGATTAAATCATATATGAAAAGGAAGTCAAACACAAGAAATATGAAAATGCAAGAAATTATGACAATGACACTGAAAACTTCAAATTTCCCAAAACACACTTTAAAAGCAAAATTTGATCTTAACTAAGTAACATGCGGTTAGGACGATGACATGATCAAAAATTGCTTTTCAGATTGGTATTATGGGTTCTGTAACTCCAACTATGCAGAAAGTTATGATGTTTGAAGTTATGTTTGTAAATTTCTTATACTTTTTCTCTTTTCTTTTTTTTACTTTGCTTTGCTTTTATTTTCTTTCTACAGCAAATATTTCCCTTTTTTTTTAATTACCCAAAGAAACGCGGAATTTCAAAGCAGGGGAGTTATGGACCGACAATCCAAGATTCAACAAACAAACAGATGTACAAACTTCATAATAGAAACAAGAACTACAAAGATGAACAATAAAAGGAACTAATAGTAATAACAAACAGTGGAGAACAAAATTAACAAAAAAAATTTTTAAGAAAAAAGAAATAATAAAAGGGGTAAGTCAAACCTAATTTTGGAACTAGGCTCTAACACCAAATGATGTGAACCTCATAGGCTTAAATCCCTTAAACCCATAGAGATTTGAATGCCTGCTCAACAATCCAAACCTTAGATTATACTAGCGATCTCACACAGAAAATAGTACCCTTGTGTAATCTCCACCAATCAAAGGAATCAAGAAAACAAGTAAGAATCTTAGGTACAAATAGAGAAAAGGATACGACACAAAATTGGACAATTAGGAAACAAGTAACAGAGGTTAGGAATCAATAATCAAGTGGCAGGAAGTTGGACATATAAAATCAGCTCTGAAAAGGAAGTCAAACACAAGAAATATGAAAACGTAAGAAATTACAACACTGCCACTGAAAACTTGAAATTGCCCAGAACACACTTTAAAAGTAGAATTTAATCTTGAATTCAACCTGAACTAGGTTTAGGGTTTACAAGTCCACAGCTCCCATGTTTTGAAATTTTGTGTTTCTTTGGGTGATTAAAAAAAAGAAGGGAAACATTTGTTGTAGAAAGAAAAACAATGAAAAAGAAAAGAGCAAAGTAAAGGTTATTTTACGTACATAACTTTAAACAACCATAACATTTTGCACACATGGAGTTACGAAACACATAATACTAATCAGGAAAGCTATTTTCGAGCCCGTTGTCGTCCCAACCAAGTTCCACCAAGGTGAGTTAGAATGCAGGGTCAGATTCTACTTTTAAAGTGTGTTTTGGGCAATTTGAAGTTTTCAGTGGTAATGTCATAATTTCTTGCGTTTTCAGATTTCTTGTGCTTGACTTCCTTTTCATATATGATTTAATTTGTCTTGTTTCATGCCACATATTATTGATTCCTATCCTCTGTCATCACATAATCCTATGGGTTCACATCAATTAGTAACTTAACTTAGTTTCAAAACCTGGTTTGATTTACCATTTTTATTATTCCTTTTTTTTAGAAAAAAATTCTGTTTAATTTTGTTCTCTAATGTTTGTCATAACTCTATTTTGTTTCTTGTTTGTCTTTGTTGTTTGTGTTTCTATTATGAAGTTTGTACTGTTGTTTGTTTGTTGAATCCTGTATTACAAGTTCAGAACTCCCCTGTTTTGAAATTTCTCATTTCTTTGGGTGATTAAAAAAACAGAAGGGAAACATTTGCTGTAGAAAGAAAAAATAAAAAAGAAAAGAGCAAAGTAGAAGCAATTTTTCATACATAAATTCAAACAGCCATAACTTTTTGCACAAATGGAATTATGGAACATATAATACCAATCGGGAAAGCTCTTTTTGAGCTTGTCATCATTCCAACTGGGTTCCACCCAGTTGAGGTCAAATTCAAGTTCAAATTATGCTTTTAAAGCGTGTTTCGAGCATTTTGAAGTTTTCAGTGGCAATGTCGTAATTTTTTGCATTTTCATATTTCTTGTGTTTGACTTCTTTTTCACACCAGATTTAATCTGTCTTGTTTCCTGCCACTTGATTCTTGATTCCTAGCCTCTGTTACTTGTTTCCTTGGTTTTCAATTTTCTATCTTATCCTTTTCTCTATTTGTACCTAAGATTCCTACTTGTTTTCTGTATTCCTTTGATTGGTGGGGATTACACAAGGATGCTGTTTTTTGTGTGGGCTTGTTAGTATAATCTGAGTCTCGGTTTCCTAGGCTAGTATTCAAGTATCTATGGGTTCAAGGGAATTAATCCTATGGTTTGACATCATTTGGTATCATAGCTTAGTTCCAAAATCTTGTTTGAATTAACCTTTTTATTGTTTCTTTTTTTTCAATAAAAAAGATATTATGGTTAATTTTGTTCTCTAATGTTTGTCATTACTATTTGTTCCATTTCTTGTTCGTCTTTGTTGTTCATGTTTCTATTATGAAGTTTGTACTTTTGTTCGTTTGTTGAATCTTGGAATACAAGTCCATAACTCTCATGTTTTGAAATTTCATGTTTCTTTAGGTGATTATAAAAAAGATGGGAAACATTTGTTGTAGAAAGAAAAACAATGAAAAGAAAAGCAAAGCAAAGAAAAGAAAAGAAAAGAGCAAAGTAGAAGTACTTTTGCATACGTAATTTCAAACAACCATAACTTTTTGCATAGGTAGAGTTACGAAACACATTATACCAACCTGGAAAGCTCTTTCCAAGCCCGTCGTCGTCTCAATTAGGTTCCACCCAGATGAGGTCAAATTTAAGGTCAAACTCAGCTTTTAAAGTGTGTTTTGGGCAATTTGAAGTTTTCAATGACAATGTCATACTTTCTTGCATTTTTAGACTTCTTATGTTCGACTTCCTTTTCAGATATGATTTAATATGTCTTGTTTCCGGCCACATATTCTTGATTCATAGCCTCTATCATCACATAATCCTATGGGTTCACATCATTTATTATCTAAGCTTATTTCCAAAACCTTGTTTGGTTTATTCTTTTTATTATTTCTTTTTTAAAAAAATTGGTTAATTTTTTTTTCTAATATTTATCATTACTATATGTTCTGTTTCTTGTTCGTCTTTATTATTTGTGTTTCTGTTATGAACTTTGCACTTTTGTTCGTTTGTTGAATCCTGGATTACAAGTCCATAACTCTCCTAATTTGAAATTTCACGTTTTTTGGGTGATTAAAAAAAAAGAAGGGAAACATTTGTTGTAGAAAGAAAAACAATGAAAAGAAAAGAAAAGAGTAAAGTAAAAGCAATTTTACATACATAAATTCAAACAGCCATAACGTTTTGCACAGGTGGAGTTATGAAGCACATAATACCAATCTAGAAAACTCTTTCGAGCTCGTCGTTGGCCCATCTAGGTTCCACCAAGCTGAGGTCAAATTCAGGGTTAAATTTTGCTTTTAAAGTGTGTTTTGGGCAGTTTGAAGTTTTTAGTGGCAATGTTGTAATTTCTTGTGTTTGACTTTCTTTTCAAACCGAATTTAATTTTTCTTGTTTCCTACCACTTGATTCTTGATTCCTAGCCTCTGCTACTTGTTTCCTAGTTGTTCAATTTTGTATCTTATCATTTTCTCTATTTGTACCTAGGATTCGTACTCGCTTTCTTTAATCCTTTAAATGATGGGGATTACACAAGGGTGTTGTTTTCTATGTTGGCTCACTAATATAATCTGAGTTTCAGTTTCCTGGGCTAGTATTCAAGTATCTATGGGTTCAAGGGAATTAATCCTATGGTTTGGTATCAGAGCTTAGATCCAAAATATAGTTTGAATTAACCTTTTATTATTATTTTTTTAAATTATGCTTAATTTTGTTTGCTAATATTTCTCATTACTATCTGTTCTGTTTCTTGTTCATCTTTGTTGTTCGTATTTCTATTATGAAGTTTGCAGTTTTGTTTATTTGTTGAATCCTAGATTACAAGTTCACAACTCCACTGTTTTGAAATTTCGCGTTTCTTTGGGTGATTAAAAAAAAAAGGGAAGAAACATTTGTTGTAGAAAGAAAAACAATGAAAAAAAATGAAAAGAAAAGAGCAAAGTAGAAGTAATTTTGCATACGTAACTTCAAAACCCATAACTTTTTGCACGAGTGGAGTTATGAAACACATAATACCAATCTGGAAAGCTCTTTCTGAGCTTGTCGTCTTCCCATCTGGATTTCACCCAATTGAGGTCAAATTCAGGTTCACATTATGCTTTTAAAGTGTATTTTGGGTAATTTGAAGTTTTCAGTGGCAAGGTAGTAATTTCTTGCATTTTCATATTTCTTGTGTTTGACTTCCTTGTCAGACCTGATTTAACCTGTCTTGTTTCCTGCCACTTGATTCTTGATTCCTGGCCTCTATTACTTATTTCCTTATTGTTCAATTTTGTGTCTGATAATTATACTGATACCAAGGATACTGATAATTCTCATGAAGAAGATCAATTAGTTTTAATGCATTATTCATACCAAGTAGATTTTTAGCGAGACATAATCAAAGGATCTAGATGTGCTCAAAGACCTAAAACATTTACTTGGAAACTCTTTCAAGCAAGCACGCATTCCCCTGTTTTTTTTTTGGAGAAAATTGACAAACCCTCTTTCTTCTCTTTTGATATTTTCGAGCCCATGAAAATACTTTTTATTTTAAAAAAATAGATGTGGAAAAATATAGAATTGAACATTTTGGCTTATGTAGAGGAAAAGACAAAAGAAAAAAGAGAAGGACAAAAGAAAAAAAAAATGACAACGAGGAAAAAAACTGTCTAGAAAGAGCAGATTTTTGAGATAGCTTTATATTTTCTCAAATGTTAAGAGCTTTTTTATTAGTAACCCCAATCGATTCTTAGAAAATATATTATATTACCCTCATTAATAATAACTAAAAATATCGTTCGTATACTATTATTTCAATTTCCTGAATGGTAAAAGGATTTAAAGGATTGGAATAAAGAAATTTATATTAAATGTACCTATAGTGGCGTTACAATATCCGAAACAAAATTCTTGAAAAACTGGCTAAGAGAGGGTATTCAAATAAAGATCCTTTTTCCTTTTTGTTTGAAACCTTGGCATAGATATAAGCTACGATCCTCTGAAAAGGAAAAGGAGCCAATGAAAAAAAAAAAGCAAAAAAATTAGATTTTTTCTTTTTAACAGTTTTTGGAACGGAAGGGGAAGTTCCATTTTATTCTTATACCTGAAACCCACTTTCATTTTTTGATCCCATTTTTAAAGAATTAAAAATAATAAAAAATGAATAATAATATTTTTTTTAAATGAAAAAATACACTTTTTTCTAAATGTATCAAAAGAAATAGAAAAATGGATAATTAAAAGTATTATAAAAAACTTTCTATTTCTAAAAGAAAAAATAAAAAAAACTAGCACTATTAGATCGTTTATTTATATTTGAATTGAGAAAAATATATGAATTGAGTGAAACTAAAAAAGATTCAACAATCAGTAACAGTAATCCAATGATTTACTAATCATCCATTCCAATTCAATCTATTAATTGGACAAATTCTTCAATGACAGAAAAAAAAAAGATATAAATGATAGAACAAAGACAATCATAAAACAAATAGAAAAATTTACAAAAGACAAGAAAAAGGGGTTTATAATTTCAGATATAAATATTAGTTATAACAAAACAACTTATGATGATAAAAGACTAGAATTACAAAACAATATTTGGCAGATATTACAAAGAAGAAATGTTTGATTAGCCCATAAATCACATTATTTTTTTCAATTTTTCATGGAAAGGGTATACATAGATATCCTTCTATGTATTATTAATATTCCTAGGATCAATGTACAGCTTTTTCTTGAATCAACAAAAAAATCATTAATAAATACATGTACAATAATGAAGCAAATGAAGAAAGAATTGACAAAAAAAAAATCAAAGTATAATTCACTTTATTTCTACTATAAAAAAAATCAATTTTTAATATTAGTAATACCAATTCATAGAATTTTTGTGACGTATCCTCCTTGTCACAAGCATATGTATTTTACAAATTATCACAAACCCGAGTTATTAACTTATAAGTATAAATTAAGATCCGTTTTTGAATATCATGGAAGACCTCTCTTTCTTAAGAATGAAATAAAGGATTATTTTTTTGGAGTACAAGGAATATTTCATTCCAAATTAAGACATAAGAACCCTCCCGATTTTGTAATGAATCAAATGGACAAATTGGTTAAAAGGTCATTATCCATACGATTTATCTGAGTAAATGGTCTAGATTATTCCCACAAAAAATGGTGAAATAGAATGAATGAACGTCGTGTGGCTCAAAATAAAGATTTAACCAAATGTCATTCATATGAAAAAAACCGATTAATTCTTTACAAAAAAAAAAAGAAATAGGCTCATTAACAAATAAAAAAAATATATGGATATGACTTTTATCATGTAAATCTATTAATTATGCAGATAAGAAGGACTCATATATTTATGGACATAGGTCACCATTCCAAACAAATAATAACCAAGCGATTTCTTATAATTACAACAAGCGTAAACAAAAATTATTTGATATGGCGGATAATATTCCTATCAAGAATTATATAGCAGAAGAGGATATTCTAGATATAGAAAAAAAATGGAGATAGAAAGTATTTTGGTTGGAGAATTCTTAATTTTTCTCTTAGAAAGAAAGTTGATTTTGAGGCTCGGATCAATGCCGATTATTATTTTATGATTCATCAAGAAATCAACCCATCCAATCCAAAAAAAAGCTTTTTTGATTGGATGGGAATGAATGTAGAAATACTAAATCATTCCATATCGAATCGGGAATTTTGTTTCTTCTCTAAATTTTTGATATTTTATAATGCATATACGAGTAACCAGTGGATCATACCAATCAAATTACTTTTTTTTTCAATTTTAATGTGAATTAAAATTTGTGAAAATAAAAACATCACAGGAAAGAAAAAAATAAATATTTTTAAATCATTGAAAAAAAATCTCTTGAATTAGAGTTAAAGACTCGAAATCAAGGAAAAACAAAATACACAGGTTGGGTAAATCTTTAATCATCTTTCTCAAAGCAAGAAAAATATGTTGAAGAAGATTATGCAGGACCGGACATGAAAAAGGGTGTGAAAAAAAAAAAAAGAATAGAAGAACAGCATCGAAGCAGAACTGAATTTCTTCCAAAGAAGGTATTTGCTTTTTCCATTGAACTGGATGATTGCTTAAACAAAAGAACAATTAAGAATATCAAAATATATAGTCTCCTGCTTAGACTGAGAAGTTTAAAAGAAATTGCTATAGGCTCTGTTCAAAGAGGATGATGAAAATATGGACAAGAGCTCAAGTGTTGATCATTTGCACATTCGCGGAGGCCCAATCACCCGAGCTCTAGCGAAGAAGATTCAAGAGAATCTGGAAACACTCAAGGTGGAGGTTTGGGCCCAGGAATCAAGCAAAGAAGCTAGGAATCAACAAGAGACCCTATACATGATTCGGGCCTTAGGATAATGAGTTGATATTCCAAAGTATGGATCTGAAATGTTTGGGCTATCTTTTTTTTGGGCTTTATTGAATTATTTTTGCTAGGCTTCAAAGTGGTCATCTATTGGACCCATTATCTTTTAAAACCTTATTTCATCTTTTTGGGCTTATATTGTTGGGCTTATGTTAATTTTCAAATTTACTAGTTTTGCTATTGGGCTAGGCCCTTTTTGCTATCCTTTTAGTAGGGAGCCTTTCCATTTTTGTGGAGGCAGTTTTAGTTTTGATATGAATGAGAGTTACTCTCTTTCCTTGGTTCTTTTGAAGAACTTATCAAGAACTTTCGTTCTTGTGGCGTTCTCCAGTTTATCGCTATCCCTCTTTCCTTGCTAGAGTGTGGCGCCTTATCCTTCTTATTTTCCTTTTTGATTCTGATCTTCATGGATTTCTATTCTTCTTGTGAATGAATGTTAATTTTCAAACCTATTGCAAGATCTTTGGGGCTAGAATCTCTATTTCCATTTAGAGGTTCACATCAAGGGAGAACTAAATTTAGATATTATGAAAATTCAAACTCGAAGGATTTCACTTTTACAGAATTAAGTAAAAATAAAGAATTTATGAAAAAGGGAATATTCAGTATCGAACCAGTTCGTCTGTCTACACAAAACGATGAACAATTTATTACGTTTCAAACCATAGGCATTTCGTTGATTCATAAGAGAAAGCACCAATTTAATCAAAGATATCGAGAAAAAAGCTATGTTGTTAAGAAATTTTTTGATAAATCCATTACAAGAACAAGAGATCAAAAGATGACTGAAAATAAAGAAAAAAATCATTATGATTTACTTG